>PVIU01024853.1:0-24776 GCA_004026605.1 Ondatra zibethicus
GAGGTAGAGACAGGAAGGAATATGGCTGGGCAGGGAGAGGAATATAAGCGGGGAGGAGAGAGGAGCTCAGCGCGTTCAGTCTGAGGACTCGTAGAGATAGGATACCCAATTTGGTCTGAGGATTTCATAGAGGTAAGAATAAGTGGCTGGCTTCTCTGCTTCTCTGCTCTTTCAGCTTTTAACCCGTAATATCGGACTCTGGGTTTTTATTATTAAGACCAATAGAAATCAGGTTGCACCCTCTTATAGCTTTCGCAATAAATCTGTTGTGAGGTTTGTTGTGTGGAGGGATTTTGTGGTGTTCCTTGGCTTCCAACTGCCAGGATGCCTTTTCCTTCAGAGCTGTAACACTTGAACTGGGGAAACATTTCCCCTCAAAGCTGCACTTGTATTAGGGAAACATTTTCCCCTCAGAGCTGTAACACTTACAGTTAACTGGTCAGTGGAAATTCACCCTGCCCCTCGCTGCTCCTGTGACTCAGTGTTAATGCTCAAGCAATACTTTTCTATTAGTTCACTGTGCATGCTTCAAAGACCATTCAAAAGGTCGCCCCTCTACCCGTCCATTGTCTCTGTTTCTGGTCAGAGGCAGCTGCCATTCTGTCTCTCTCCTATAAATCTCTTGTGTGATGTTTGTTGCATGGTATGACTTTGTGGTATTCCTTTGCTCCTGACTGCCAAGATGCTCTTGTGAGGGAAAACCTATGTGCTTCTCCTAACACTGAAGAAATATTAAGTATTTGTGGCTAGGCACTGTGATAGGGATGTAAAAGAACAATGTTCCTACTGGCAGTTGGAAGGAAACTGAATTATTGGTGTTGAGTTAGGTTAAAAGAAACTTTAAAATAGTGTAGCATGTAATCTATGAAGGGTCTTATAATTCTAATGCTGGAGGGTCTCATGCAACTTAAGCTTTATCATTGACACTACTTGTCCTGTTAAATGGCTAGTTATATGTTATCTGGCTTGAAGTTTATAGAGCATGGCTTCTTCTATAATCAGCAGTTTGTAAAACCAGTAACTGAAACTGTGGGACTTTGATTACTAATTCAAAGAATCTGATCTGAGCACCGCTCAGAATGTGGGTAGATTACATTCTGAACTGTTGGGAAGATCATAAGATTACTATCTAGCCAGGGGTTTTCTGGTAAAGAACAAAGCCATACCTTTGTTCTCTCATTCTTGCAAGTTAATCCAAATGAGGCTATCAATCACCAGGACAGGAAAACACCCTTGGGAAAGCTACCTGTTCTTGAAATTTAGAAAACAGTATATAATCAGGGCTGGAGAGACTGCTCAAGGGTTAAAACACCAGAAGCTCTTTCAGAGGACCTGAGTTCATTTCCCAGCACCCACATGGCAGCTAACAACTGTCTGTAACTCCACTCCCAGGAGAATCAACACACACATGGTATAGAGACACACGTGTAAGCAGAATACCTATTCACATGAAATAAAAATATGTTAAAAACATAAAAGATGAATAGAATACAATCTACTTCAACAGGTATGTTAGCATAATGATCTCTGGCCATTATCCACTTACTCTTTAGAATATTTCGGGTTATTCTGTAATAAACTGTTTTCTACACAATTCTCTGTGTATCTTATCCATATTCAACAAGCAAGATCAAAATACAGATAACAATCTGAATTCAGGGATTAAAAGAGATTCCATTAATATCTGTATCTAATAGTCTCTTAAAATACATTCAGTAACAAACCAATATTTTCATATAAAACAGGTTTATTTTAGCAGTTCCCTTTTACATTATACATATTTATTTTCTAACAGATTATTTTGGTCTATTTTGCATAGATGGCATATTTGCTAACTCTTATAATTGATTTTTTTCATTTGCTGTTTGCTGCTACCTGGCTTGAAGAAGGGGTAGTAAATAAAACACACTTGAGGGAAACATGAAGCAGAATTTAACTTCTCAGCACAACTTTACTTGGATCCAGACTTCAATGTCAGGTTTTCTTCTTCTTTCTCTAATCCTGAGCAGACAAGAGATCTTCCCTTGGGATATCGAGCACAACACTTACGAAGTTCTTGGATGACAGCCTGACACTTCGATTCCATATAGTTGTTGGCTGAAAAGCAGACAACTCTTAGTAATGATATCATAAAACTAAGAATGTACAAGGTAATTAAGAATTTTCCAACCTTTTTCACTTAGCACCTAGAAGGAAGATGTACCCAATTCTATTGAATTCTTTGTTTAGGAATCTGTCAACAGGTCAATAAGTAAAAGGAGAATTCATTAATAATTATCTATAACTCTAATTGGAAGAAAATCAATTTATAAGTGGTTGAAAGCTATTTTAATATATAATTTCTGTTTTATTCAAGTGTCTTCGGCAGTAGTTTTTGATATGATTAGTGGCCACTAGTCCCATTTTGTAAATTGAAGAATTAGAAAAATGCATACAAGCCAAATTTTCATAATTTCATAGCAAACTGCAGCTTGAATGTGAAGTTAAATGCCCTCCTCTTCTGAAATAAAACTGGAAGATAATGGTTTTTTTTTTTAGGTTTTGAAAGGGTTATAAAACATAAAGGTAAGGTGACCATGGTTATGTGCTTTACTATGGGTTCTAAGGCTCAGAGTGCCAAGACCAACACCTTTGGATTGCTTAGTACCTGCATCCCTCCACTCTCAGCTCAGAACTCAGTAATGGGTTGGCCTCCATGCTCATTCTCTGAGGCACTGGGAATGCAGTATGTGGCTAGGACATTTGCCAGTCTCCAAGCTATACAGACTGAGGGCCTCAAGTGAGTCCTCACTTAGCTACATATAAACATGAGCTAGTGGTGGTTCAAGCTCTTGGAATGGGGAACAACAGCCATCCAGCCTGATCTATCTTGAAGAAAGTTCCATAATTTGATGAAGATAATATGTATTCTGCTGCTGTTGGATAGTATATTCTGTAAAAGTCTATTAAGTCTATTTGATCTATAGTGCATTTTAACTCATAGTTTATAAATGCCCATATTAAAAAAATAAGAACTTATATAAATATCTAAGAATGTATCTTAAGATTTTAGAAAATAACAAGGGCAAGCCAAACTCAAAATTAATAAATGGAAAGAAAATAAAAATCAAGTAGAAATTTAATAGAGAACACAAAAAATACAAAGAATCAATGAAATAGTTGACTTTTAAAAAAGATAAACAAAATTGACAAACAAGCTAAACTAATCCAAAGAAAGAAGACTCAGACTCAGATTAATAAATTTGAGTGGCATGGAGCTATAATCCTAAAATACTCAGGGGACTGAGGCAGGAGGATCTCAAGTTCAAGACCTACCTGGGCTGTGGAGTGAGTTCAAGGCTAGATAGGATAACTTCAAAATTTAAAAAGTAACAAGAGACTTGAGAGTATAACTCATTGGTAGAATGTTTGCACAAGGCCCCAGGTTCAATACAACAGCAGCAGCAGCAATAATAATAATAATAGGAGACAAAAGGAATATTACACTAGAAACAACTGAAATAATAATTTGAAAAATAATGTCAATAATTCAGAAAGTCAAAGAAAATGGACAAATTTCTGCATATATGACCTATCAAAATTGAACCCCTAATATGAAAAATCTAAATAAATCAATAGCAAGCAATGAGACTGAAAGTATAATTAAAAAATCTTCCATCAAAGAAAAGCACAAACCCTGACATGTTTGTGGTAGTGGGGATTGAATTTAGGGCTTTGCACATGCTATACAGATGCTCTACAACCATTACTTTAAAAACAAAAACAAAAGCAAAAAACTAACACCAATGGTCCTTAGACTAGACCACAAAGTAGAAAGAGAAAGAATGGAGCTGGAGAGATAGCTCTCCAGTTAAGAGCATTGGCTGCTATTCTAGAGAACCTCGGTTTGATACATAGCACCCATATGATGGCTTACAACTGTCTGTAGTTTCAGTTCTAGGAGATCCAAAACCCTCTTTTGGCTTCTATGGGCACCAGATACATATGCAATGCATAGACATATGTGCAGCCCAAATACCATATACAAGAAAAGTAAAATAAAGGGAAAACAATCTTCCAAATTTATTCTATGAAACCAATATCCTTTATTGAATATACATGTATAAAGCCTGTTAACTACTTCAAAACTTAATTCAGTGACAGCAATGAAAAGAGTTGGCTTCATTTCAAGGATGCAAATATGATTCAACATACAGAAATTGTAGGAGGGTCCTTCTGTATTTGGGTTGCTTTTATTGGTTAATAAAGAAACTGCCTTGGCCTTCTGATAGGGCAGGACTTAGATAGACAGGATAAAGAGAACAGAATGCTGGGAAGGGGACAGAGCCAGAGAGAGCCGCCCACCATGAAGACACGCTGAATCTTTCCTGATAAGCCATGACTCGTGGTGACACACAAATTATTAAAAATGAGTTAAACAAATATGTGAGAGTTAGCCAATAAGAGGCTAGAGCTAATGGGCCAGACAGTATTTCAATGAATACAGTTTCTGTGTAATTATTTCGGGTACGCACCGGGAGCCGGGTGGAACAGAACAAGGGGCCCTGCGCCGGGAACGCAGCCTGAGCCCCTCATTACTACAAGAAATCAATAAATACAATATATAAATATAGTAAAAACAATCACACCAACACCTTAGTAGATGTGGAAAAAAGGCCCTCAATAAAATTCAACATCCTCCCATATAAAATAAGCCTGAAGAAACTAGGTAAAATAGGGTTATATCTTCACAGAATAAATGCTAAAAAAATTTTTAAAAAATGAATGCTAAATATAACCTATAGCCAATATCATACTGAATAGGGGGAAACTGAAAGCAACTAAAAAGGGTTTCCATTCTCTTTTCCTTTACTTAATATAGTACTTGAAATGTTAAGCTGAAAAATCAGGTAAGAGAAAGAAAGAAAATAAGTACAAATAGGAAAGCAGAATGTCAAATTATTTCTGCTTATAAATATGATTCTATACTTAGAAAAGCCTAGGCTCCATCAAAAGCTTTAGAACTTAAAAAGTGAGCACAGTATCAGAATACAAAGTAAACATATAGAAAACAATAGCTTTTTTATATACTAATAAGCTCACTAAAGAAATAAATCAGGTAAACAATAACCTCAAAAAGTAAAATTTCTATGAATATTCCTAACTAAAGTGAAAAAAAGACCTTTCAATGAAAATTATGAAACACTGAAGAAGAAACTGAAGACATTAGGAAATAGAAAGACCTTCCATGTTCATAGATGTGTAGAATATTGATAAAATGGCAATACCACTGATGGTGATCTACAGATTCAATGTAATCGCCAACAAAATGTCAATAATGTTTTTCAGAAAACTAGAAAAAAATATTAAACTCATATAGAAGAGCAAAAGACCTTGAGTAGCCAAAGCAGTCTTGAGCAAAATTAATGGAATACAACAGAGGGCCCAGAAGTAAACCACACAACCACAGCCACCTGAGTTTTGAAACAGATGCCCTAAGCTTACTGGAGTAGGTATGGCTGGGGATCAAACTGAGGATCATGTGAATACTAGGCAATTAGTCCTCCATTGAGCTAACTCAAAGTCCCCGGAGTCTAGTATTAAAACCTGTCTATATGATATGTATATATGTATTTTTGAGTTTTTGAGATAGGCTGTCACAATGTAGCTCAGGCTAGCCTTGAACTTGTTATTCTCCTGCTTCTGCTTCCAAGGTATTGAGATTATAAGTATGCACTATAAGTATGCATTGGTTCTTTCCGTTTGTGTTTAAAACAGTGTTCATGATGGAAACAAGGGCCTAGTGCATTCTGGGCACGTACTCTATCCCTGAGCCATATCCTCAACTCCAAACCAGTATTTTTATAGAAGGACTTTGCTTAGCTCGCGTTGTACATTAAAATCACTTGGTTAGCTTTGTAAAATGATTCCTGCTTAGACCCTACCTCTAGGAAGCTTGCTTTACATGTGCTAAACAAGTTTTAAAGTTTTCCAGGTACATTGGGGAGGCAGAGGCAGGTGAATCTCTGCGTTTTCAGCCAGTCTGGTCTACAAAATGAGTTTCAGGGCAGTCAGGGGTGTTACTGCCTCAAAAGACAAAACAAAACAAGAACAAAAATGTTAAGTAATTCTAATGTACAATGGAACTCAAGAACCCATAGCTTAAATGCCATCACTTTTTTGTGTGTGTGGTGCTGAGGATAGAACTCTTGGGGCTTTGCACATTGAAGACAGTCTCCCATTCCCTACAAAGCATCACTTTTAATATTCTAAAGATTTCATAATACGATGAAGAAAATATTCATGATTAATTATAGAAATGTTAAAGTTAATGAAAGTTGCTGATAACAATTAGTTTCTTATAGTTAGTTGACAGGTAAAGTTTAAAAAAATTATTTTAAAAAATCTATATCCTACCTTGTAAACATTTCTGTATTTCACAGGCTTGTTTCTGGCATGGATCCTTTTGTGGCATATCCAGAAAACTAAAACAAAAAATATTATTACAATTTTGCTTTTTTAATAATAAAGACTTTGAAGTCTATCTACATGGAATTTTCTTTTAGAGCATATAGTATGACCTTACAATTGTTGGAAAAATGATTGCACTAAAAATACTCTTTCTTAATTAATAGGATAAATCAACTATATTTTTGTATTTCCATCTCATTAAAATAGAAGATATAGACATGAAAAAAATCAGTCTAGTCATCTTGAATATTGTAAACAAATGTTGGAATAACACCACAGTTTTAAAGGCCTACCCCAATGCCTGGTTTTATGATTTACAAAAGAAACTCTTGGTAAATGATTAAACTTCTTGAATACTTTTTCTTTCACTATTCATGGCAATAAGAATTATACGTACCTCAAAGAACTGACGGAAGGACTAAACATGATAAAATACATAAAGTGCACAGAATAGTAACTGGAAAGCAATAAGAACTCAATACACAGTAACTATTATAACCAAGTGATTTTTGTTTGTTTTAAGACATGGCCTCATTATGTTTCTTAGGCTGGCATTAAACTCCTGGGGTCAAGTGATCCTCCTGCCTCAGTCTTCCAAATAACTGGGATTACAGGCATGCACCACTGTTCTGGGCCCAAGACTTATTTTAAAAAGCAAAATCTTACTTTAATGTACATAAACTGTCATGACTGCTTTAATTCAGGAAATTCTTTACAAGTAAAACAAACACTTTCCCAGGAATTAGCAATGTTAGTTGCTATTACCTCTTGAGAAAAGTGCCAATAAAAGGTAACATTATCTTTTGAGCTCAAATGGAAGCCAACTAAGTAAAATTTTGTAATCAAAGAATTTAGATTCACAGGGTTTTGATGAGAAACTTGTAAAAGCAATTCAAAGACACAGTTTCAGAAAGAAGAAAGGCATAGGAGCCTTTGAAACTAATTTCATCAGTACAAATAACCTTTTTCTCCCAGAACTCCTCAAGTTTTCAGTATATCCAAATTAGCTCAGTACTGGGATGGGAAACACTAGAATAAAACCTTAGGTATTTACAGGATGGAAGAAGGAAAGGCGGGTGAATTTGCTGCAAGGGAAATAAGTGACAAATACATGTTGATGCTGCTAGAAGCTGCTCTCTTCTCTCTAAATCAGTACCAAGTCCTTGTTGATGAGGGCATTTGTTCTGCAGCATGTGCTGATTTTTTGGGATTCACCAAATCCCAGGTTCAGCTGATGAAGTCCATTAAAGGTTCTATGGCAATTTCCAAAGGAGTCATTTCAAGTTACATTTCCTGACTAAATGCTTTTGTTGGCTTGATTTCTGCCCTGTGTAACCCTCTCTCTGTAGTTTCACTGGCAGTGTTCTTCAAGACCCTTCCTAAACATCTGCAGTTTTTCAAACTACTCCCTCCCCACTGGGACCCAAGGGTGGGAGCACTGCAGTGGTGAATGATGTGATTGCCATAGAATGAATAGAACAGAGGAGCATATCTTCTTAGAATTCCAGCACCTGAAAAAAAAATCATTCAAATCACTACAACTGAATAGAGTGAAAAGAAAGAAAGGGAAGAAGGAGAAAAAAAATAGAAATACATACCAGGTTAATCATCAGGCAAAAGTTTAAGCAGTAGTTCCTGTACTCCCCTGACCTGTCAGAAAAGGGAAAGTTTATAAACTACTCTGTTTTAAGATCTTCAGGACAAAGGAAAATTATTGAGCAAAATGTGTACCATTAAATGATGCTGAATCTGCCACAAGCGAGAGTTGTTATCCATATAGCGCTCCTCTGGGTAGAGCTGCCACATGAGAGGTAGTTGGGAAGTAAGAAGGTGACTTGGCCGAGTTGCATCACCTAAAGGAACCTGAACTTGCTGAACTCGAGCCTTTAGGAAAGTTGTTTCCTAATAGGAATGATCAAAAATAAAACCAAAGACATGAGAATACTGAGACTAGATAGAAACCAGGTTACTTGAAAGCAAAAGCAAATAAATAAATAAATAAATTTTAAACGAAAGCAGTTACCTCTTCCACCACAGCTACCCATGTGCGCTGATATTCGTCGCGGTAGATACCTTCTTGATGAACCCAGAGATGATCGGGTGGAGCCCCCACATCCTCTCTTGCCATTCTGGGCTTTGGGTTCCAATTCTAGCCCTGCTTTTCTCCACCTAAGCCTGCAGCATCCGCGCACAGGACACAGGTGTGACTTTTGAGGTTGGGATGAACTCACTAGTGAGCAAGGTGACCTGGGACTAGCAACCCAAACAGAACCATGCCTCATACATATCTATTTGTACAACCTAAACATATCAAATGCCATCTTAAGCTTTCTGAAAAAGAAACTGAAGTGACACACAGGCAAAGCCTAGGTAATCCTAACTTTCTATGGCAAAGCATTCAAGAATTCTAAGTTTGTTCTGTGAAGAGATGAGAACTACAGGAAGCTGGGCATGGTTTCTCTCTCATCTACATCTACAAAGCAGTATTCAACGGTAGTGTGTTAACAATAGGAAATGCGCAAAAGTGTACCTAAGGACACATGATTTTGGCAGAAAAGTAGTGAAAGAGACACATGCATCCCATATTCTTCAGATAAAAGCCACTCCCCAACAGCTTACATTTTAAAAAAGATTCTTAATGATGTATATGGCTTTCTAAAATGAGACTAAGTTTGTTATAAGGGGAAAGGAAATATCTGTCATCTTATTTAAAAAGTTATTTATACTAGTGAGGCTTATCAGAAAGGGATTTTCATTTTAGGAAAAATATTTAGTGTAGTTTCATGACTTTCTGAAAGCAAATAATAGGCATCCATCTAGCTCCCTGTTTCACTTAAGCAGGATGTCACAAAAGCTTGTTTTTCAACAGAGGCATAATTGTAAAATTTTTATTCTACAAACTAGATGGTTAAAAAATATTTCTCTGCTCTTTACGAGATGTAAATAAAGTACAGTTCTCAGAGTTTGGGGTAGCAAGGAAATTCTCCATAACAGTTCTATGCCCAGCTTTGGAGCTCATAACTTCACATGCATTTTCATGAATAGAATCTTGTGGAAACCACACATAGCATCATGATGCAGATTCACTGTATTTCTACTTTTTGCCGAGCACAAATACATCAGTGGGTATCTGTCCCACAATACAGACCCCCCATTCCTAATAAGTAGCTATTAGTGGGAAAGGAAATGAAGCATAGTTTGGGAGATAGTTAGGGCCTTCAAAGTGATAATGTCCAGAGCATATGTGGAATGAGAAGAAACCAAAAATAAAGGAATGAAGCTAAACTTAGTCCTTCTTTTTTCAAGGACACCATCCTGAATATGATTCCCCCAACACTGTTTTTCTGCTTATCCCCTAAAAGAAAAGTAAGAGTAAAAACTATTGTCTCAAAACGGGTATGTTGGTGCATGCCTGTAATCCTAGCATGCCAGAGGCTGAACAAGGTTCAGGCCATCTTGGGCTATATATATATATATATAGTAAGTTTGAGGCCAACTAGTATACATAACTTAGCTCTAGGTTAACTACATAAGGAGACCCTGTCTCAAAAGAGAGAGAGAGAGAGAGAGAGAGAGAGAGAGAGAGAGAGAGAGAGAGAGAATGGTCACATTTGTGTGACAAATAAATAGGTATGATACCTATCCATTTATTTCCAGAGTGATTATGACTCTGAACCTGTCACATGTCCCCATTTTCATCTAGATGTACTCTCTTATTTTCAACTTACTTATGATAGCTTCCTTTCTCCTTAATCAAACACTATTTTCTGTATGGCAATATCACATCTTCTGTACACTCAAAAGTTATGAGTTATCTTGAATTTCTTCTTCTCAGTTGTTACACCCTAAGGTCAGTGATTCCAGCAAATATCACCATTACCACTGTATTTAAGCCAAAATTTCTTTCAAATACCACTGTTGTTTTAAGCTGCATACCCTTGCTCTTCCTTTCTATCTGCCTAAAATGCATGAGTCTCTGCTTATATATGTTGTAAGCCATTTTTTTTTCACTTAGCAAATACACGTGTTCCGCTTCTCTTGTAGAGCTTTAGAAATACATACAATACCCCCAGTAAATCCCAATGCAAAAGTAAAAATGAGCACACACACATATGCGCATACACACACTTTTTTTAAGCAGGAACCAACTGTTAAGATTTCAAGACCATCTCAATTTCATAGATATAGATAGGTCCTAGCAACAACCAACATGTTGACATTTAAATTTCTTTTGAATAAAAACAAAACTTTATTGGTCATACTGACATTGGAAGAAAATAATTCCAGTGGAAGAGAAGGCAGATAGTATGTGATATTCTGAATTACTCTCAGGCACTACAAAATATTCTCAGAATAAATAGTGTGCTGCTGTGACCTCCAAAGGGTAACAGGCTGGGCATTGACAAGATGAGCCTGGGAATGGAACAACATTCAGCACTTTAGTCTGGATTTGTGTGTCCTATCATTCAGAGCATAAGGGCCCAGAGAAAGGCAAGTGCAGTGATCAAAGGACTGATAAGCCACCACATAACTATGAAAACATCAACACCCTCACTAGATAAAAGCAAAGGCTGAGCAAAAGGCATTTAGATCAAAGTCTATAAAATCACATGTTGGATGAATGAAACATCATTTCCATAGATGTGATTCTTTAGAACACTTGATCCCAACATTTTCCTTGGTCAAATAAGTTTGGGAATATTGGAGATCATAAAAGCATATTAGTATAGTAAAAACTCCAAGTAAGTTATACTGTACAGAGATTTTATACAGTTTAACATTTCCCAAATTTAATTGACTAGAGAACATTTTTGGCATATTGTATTTGTTCACAAAATACAGGATTCTCCAAATGAAGGAATATCTTAAAACTGCAGGATAAATTTAGTTACGAGTTACAATACATGTAATATAAACCTATGAAATTTTACTTAAAAAAATACTACAAGTTTCAGATACAACTGCATCCCAAAATATGTTTGTATAACTTTACAGCTAACATCCACTAAAAGAGATGGCCTCCATAGAAGTTGCCTTGATTCCAAAAGCCATATTGACCTAGACACATTATTTTTAGACATTTTGTAAATTAAGTTCTAAATGAATGACAAAATACAGAGGAGCTTTCTTTGATTGTAATTTAAATAAAACCATCTTTTTTTCCTTTACAGAAAGAATGGTTTTGTATTTTTTTTCTTTACAAGAATATAACTTGCTTTAATTTTGAGGTATTCTAGTTTTTAAATAGCATCAATAGGTTGAATATGCTAATTATTTGAAACCATTTAAGATCCTCATCCAATTATAATTTCAGTTGCCAAATAACATAGGCCCAGGTATCAGCTTGGCTGATGAATGAATCCTGCTTGTACCATTTAAAAGCTTTGTAACCTTCAGAGAACATAATCTTTCTCTACCTCAGTTTCCCTGATGTGTAAAATTATGAACATATTGACTGCAATGGTATTTATTAAACACTTCTCATATGTTTTAACATATGTTTAGGTGTCAGGTGGTGGTGGCACTCACCTTTAATCCCAGCACTCAGAGGCAGAGACAGGAGGACCTCTGAGTTCAAGGCCAGCTTGGTCCACAGAGAGTTCCAGGACAGCCAGGGCTACACAGAGAAACCCTGTCTTGAAAAACAAAAAATAAACAGAAAACAGAAACAAAAACATGTGTAGGTACATTGACCCATTTGATCTTTGTGGGATTCTACGAGATGGGCATTTGTATTATACCCAATTAAAGGTAATGAAAGTAAGACACAGAGAAATTAGATAACCAGTCCACTAGTTCACATAGCTAGAGATTGCAGAGCCTGATTCCAGTTGAGGCGGTTTATACACACTATGTATGTAAATTCTTAGTAGTCTTTAGCACATAATAAGCTTGCTATGAACGTTAATCATTATTTCCATCTCTGGTCAAATGTTTGGAGCTGTAAAAGGTAGCATGAACATTCTGGAATAAGTGACTGACTAAAAACAACCAACAAAAGTATTTTTCTTCTTGAAGGTGGCTAAACAAATAAATTAAAAAAAAATCCCTTACGCAAATGTAATAAGGTGAGTAGTACTTGCTGCCCCACCAAGGCAGGACATGTTATCTATGAACAATAACTGAAAATATATTACATATGACATAAAATTGAAACTTAAAGAGAAAATGCAGATAGGTCCAATACACCCCTGCAATTTCTCCAACATTTATCATTATAAAACTTAATCATGGAAAGATGTGGCATAAGCATAAGGTAAAAAGAGAGGTTGTAGGCATATATATTGCACCATAGTGCCCTGGATTTGGGACAGTATTTGTGGGAAGACTTTGATTGGAACTGACTTGGGAGAGGAGAGCAAAGCATCAACACCTCTTCAAGTAGCAGCTTGAATGAGTTCCCTTTCCAGTACTGCCATATCTGTCTGGCTTCAGAACTACAAAAGGAATTTGAAAAAACAAATTCAAACAAAAACTTATGCGCTATGGAGACCGTGTGTTATATATTTTGTTTTCATTTATAATCAATACTAAATCCCTCATGTATTGGTAAACTTGTAAATTGGAAGGAAGATTTGTACATTACCCCTTAGTTCATTGACATATTTTAAAATAAAATTAGTTTTACATATAAGTTAATCATGTCTGACAGCAGGAAAGAGATCAGAGGAAATTTGTCATTTCCTAGAACTAGTTTCTTAATGTGATAAATCGAACCTGAATAAAATGTGAAGTCCCTCTCTCAATCCTTCTTTTCCTGTATCAAACAAATACATATCTAAAAGCTTTTGTAAAAAGTAACAGCAAGCAAACTGGAGTTGCTTTTTCAGACACAGTAAAACACTGTTTCTGTAAAAGGTTACTCACATGAATATGTTTCTTGGACTAATTACTCCTCTTCCAGAACAGTTAGGCTAAAACTTCCAGGTCCCCCACCCCGGGACACTCAAGCAGGGATCGCGACGTGAGCCCAGGGCGAACCAAGGGACATCCAGGGCCGAGGTCACTAGAACCGAAGTTAGGTCAGGCCAGCAGCCAGAAGTGGTCCAAGAGATTCAAGGGTTGTGACTTGGAAATAAAACAAAATAAAATAAAACCTTAACTGTTTTAGGACCGACTTTCAAAAGAGGTCGTTGTTCCTGGAGAAGTCGCCTCAAAGAGCTGTTCCTGACGAATGTAGGCCGCACAGTGCTCTCCTCAGAGGGCGGGCAAAATGGGCGCCAGCACTATGGAGGCGTCTGCCCTTGCGCTCGCAGTTGCTCACAGCCCACGTACGCCCCGGCAGAAAAACACCGCCTCCCTGCCACCCAGCCGCCCAGCGGCCCGAACTGCCGCGCAGACCGCCTTTGCCAGCCACCACCCAGTGTCCCACTGTTTCGCCAGCCCAGACCGACCCGGGAGTCTCCCAGGTACTGCTAGCAGTGGCACCGCCTCCGAGCCCCAGGCTCCGCCCTCGTGAAACCCGCGCTGCTCGGCCAGGCCTGGGGCGGAGCGTCTGGCGCCAGGCTGCGAAGGCTGCGTAGGAGCACCCGGTTGGCCAGGCTGCTGTGAGCCCTAGGCGGATGTGAGTGGATCCGACAAAGATGGCGGTGCAGGTGGTGCAAGCTGTGCAAGCGGTTCATCTTGAGTCTGACGCTTTCCTAGTTTGTCTCAACCATGCTCTGAGCACTGAAAAGGAGGAGGTGATGGGTCTATGTATAGGGGAGGTGAGTAGGTCGGCCAACCTGGCTGAAATCCTGCTGATCAGTACCCAGTGGTCTCTGAAGCGGCTGGGAGGCCAGAGTAATGCAGTTTAGGTCCTTTGCGTTTTCTAATACTGTTGCGGGGTCCTTTTTCTCTGGCCCTCTGACCCATGCTTATGTTCCTGCAAACCCTCAGCGGTCTACATGAGCCCACGGGGGTGGGGGTTATCACACCAGTGACCAAAGCAGCAAATGGGGCCAGAAACACATTCTGGTATAATGAAGATCTGGTATAATCGAGGTATTAGGAAACAAGCAGCCCACGATTACAGTACCCTCTCGTCCCACCACCAGTTTTCCTTATGGGAAGCAGAGCTATCACTAAAACATTTTAAAGTATGGCAAAGTACTCAGGTCAAAAGGGTTTTGTGGACTCCAAAGTCTCTGTTGTGGTTAAATGTTACAGAGCTGTGAAAGTAGTTGAGGAAATACAGTGTATCTGTAAAGTGCTCAAGATTGAATTCTCCAGTCCTTCATGCTGTTGTGTGTGAACATATTACCTAATCTTCATGTAAAATTGCATCCCTATAACTAAATAACAATGTGCCAGTAATGTTTTCTGCTCTTTCCTACTCCAGTTGAATGATGACATAAGGTAAGACTATATTTGTTTACTTACATCATATTATAATCTCTAAACTGATTCTTGGTGAAGAACTGCAACAACTTTGGTAATCGTGTGTACACATTGTATCTTAACATGAACAGTACAGAACTCCCTCAACAATACAATCTGAGTTCCACCACAATCCTAAAGGTTCATTTTAACCTTATTCATAGCATGACTTTTATTTGAGATATTTATGCTCCCATGTGGAAAATTCTGGCTGAAGGAACCAACATCGTAAGTGAACCTATAAAAGTTCTTATAAGTAGAATTTTGTTGGAGCTCCAGGAGCCCAATTGGTTACTGCATGAGAGGTACATGGATAGAATTGTCTTTGGTTCTATTGCTTTCCATTTTCTTCCTTTGTGTTTTACATTCTCTGTTCTCTGAAATGTCAGAGATATGCCAGTAACTTTCACTATAGCACATAATGTCCACACATTGAGAGGCTTTTCCCTTGTGGATGCATTCCTCCATCTAAATCATCAGTGGATTTCAGTCCTGTTGCCCCTCACCTCCTATGAGCCTTAAAGGTTCCTAGTAACTTGAAAGCTTGAGAGATGGTAAAACCTTTGGGTCCCCTTTGTTTAAACTGCAAAGCATAGGTTATTGTTTATCAAGCCCACTCCTTAATACCTGGAATCTACTCTGTTCCCCTTCCCTCCTCTTTTGTTTCAGCTAAGGTTGCATTGCAAAATCTGTTTATCTTATTTTTCCTTGACTCCTTTTTCTATTCCAAACCCCAGTTTCCTCCCTTTTCTAATCTATCTCCAATAGGAGTGACTCCAAATTTACATACACTGGAACTGAAATGCGCACAGTTGCAGAAAAGGTATGTATGATAAAATTTGCATGATGGAAATTTGCAGTTGGGGAGGAATTTCTGCAGTCTGTTTGATGATTTCAGCCAGGACATTAATCCACTCTGAAATTGTGCAGCATGTTTTTTTTTCCTACTAAAATCAGATGAAAATTCTCACTAGAATGTGACCTGGTTTCTATTCTTTGTAGGCACTTTACTTGACCACCAGTAATAATCTGATCAGCATTACTGTGTTCCTGTTTTCTAGCCTTTTTCCCACTTTCCTTAAGACTTTGAGGTTTGATTCATATTCTTGTTACCTTTTCTCCTGAGTGTACACTTCCACCCTACTTTTGCTGCCATTTTCTAATTGTATAAAACCAGCTAGGTTTTCCTTCAATATATCAGAGCCTAATGATTCTGTAAACTACAATAAAAATAGTTTCTTCTGCTTTCTCCAAGCTATTAGGCCAAGCATCTACTTATTATCTTTATATACAAACTCCTTCACCATAACCACTTAAACCGCCTTTCTTCCTGTGTTAAAGTTTTCTAGAGGAACAGAAGCAATAGAATTGGGATCTATTTCTTTCCCTCTCTATGATATTTGTTATGAAAGGCAATTTATACCATTTGTTACCCATCTGGGGGCTGGTGGTCCAACATTGGCTTTCTGCTTGCGGGAGAGTGGAATAATTTAGTTCAGAGCAAAGAGGACAAATGATGCAGTCCCAATCCAGGCCTGGAAGCTCCCTGGACTGTAGCTGCTGTGCATCTCTATTAGATGGCTGCAGGCTCTAGAGTCTTGTGGCCGTGAGTGAGGGTGACGATATTACATGCGCTCAGGAAGGATGGAGCTAGGCTGCCCTGGCAGGCTTTCTCTTCTTTAATTCTGCCTGGGCTCCCAGACTACTGCATGGAAAATCCACACCCAGGGAGAGACATTCCCCTGTTACTCTCCTGGAAATCCGTCCTCTCTGACGATGATGCTGGAACAGACACACCAGAAGTGAGCTTCGCTAATCCTACTCTAGGCATCTGTCAATCCAGCCACGTTGACAACACAGATTAACCAAAACACTTCTCTTATTTAAAAAATGTCACAGGGGCTGGAGGGATGGCTCCATGGTTAAGATCACTAGCTGCTCTTCCAGAGGTCCTGATTTCAATTCTTATCACCCACATGGTGACTCACTACCATCACCTATGGGATCTGATGCCTTCTTCTGGTGTGCAAATGTACATGGAGAAAAACAACACCCATATACATAAAGTACATAAATAAATAAATCTTTAAGAAAAGTCACATTAGACTACAAATACTATACTTAAGTCACTGTCATTTTCAAAAAAGGAGAAAACCTACTTAATAATTCTATATATTCCTTTAGTCATTACTCTTTTGTAAAGTTTTTTCTTGATTTTAGCATGTCTGTATACCAACATTTATAGCTCTTATTAGCAGCATATAAAAATCTAGTCTGATCTTTTTATTTGGAGTTTGCTATTTTTAGTAACTAACATATATGAGTTACAGTTGCCATTTTGCTTTCTGTTTAATCTACCTTTTTATTTTGAATTACTCTTTTTCTCTTTTCTTGTCTTTTGTGTTAATCAAATAAATTTTATTATTCTATTTTGATCCTCCATTTATTATAATAGTCTTTTATGGTTTTAGTGGTTATCCTACATATTACAATATGTATTCTTCATTACATGTTATAGCTTAATACAGCTATTTTTACCATGTCTTCAATAATACAACTTTGTTATATCTTAACAAATTCACCATAAGTTGAAAATATCATAGACCCCCAAGTGTACAATACACCTAAAGTACCCAGCATCCTAGCACACTGCAGTATCCATTGTTTAGCTTCATGATTGTATGGCTTACTGAAAGTTGTAGCTCAGCTTTGCAAAAGTCTATTATGTTATATGTTTATCAACAGTCCATGAGAATATTTAAATTTAAAGTACAATTTCTGCTGAATGTATACTATATCCCCATCAATTTATCAAGCTGATAAATCCTTTGTTGAATAATCATAAGTTGGGGAGTATTTGTACTAAAACTTTAGAAAATTTTTTATTTTAATCCATATCCATCTGCCTTTTGGATTATTGTCATACATTTTAATTCTATATGTATGTTAAGCTTTATTTAACATGGCTATTACTTTTTTGTACATTCTGTATTCATTGTGTTTATACACATATTTTTATGGCACTTAATCATTTTTCATTTTTTTGGAATTACCTGTCTGAAGAACAGTAACATTTCTTTTTTTATATATTTATTATTTATTATGTATACAATATTCTGTCTGTGTGTATGCCTGCAGACCAATAGAGGGCACCAGACCTCATTACAGGTGGTTGTGAGCCACCATGTGGTTGCTGGGAATCGAACTCAGAACCTTTGGAAGAGCAGGCAATGCTCTTAACCTCTGAGCCATCTCTCCAGCCCAAACAGTAACATTTCTGTTCTAATAATAAATTCCCTCCATTAAGCACTTAAAGACATCTTTATTTTGTCTGCAGTTTAAAGGATACATTCTTTGATTCTAGAATTCATGGTTTGCATGTATTTAATTTTAGTTTTCTAAGATGTAATCTTTGGGTTTTCATAGATCCTATTGAAAATTCAGTTATATGTCTCATTATTCTTTGAGAGGGGATGCATCTGTCTTTGCTCCTAATTTTATTTTTGTCTATTCTATGCCCACCACACATTGTACTAGTTGCTGGTAAGAAAATCATGAATGAAATATGGTCCCTGCTTTTGAGAAGCTTGTATTTTAGTACAGGAGAGAAGTGTGAAAAGAAATAGAGTACCATGTGTGTTCTAGCAGAAATAAGTGCATATCTATTATGAAAGAATACATGTGAAGGGAAAATGATTAGCTATTCATAGTATGGTCAGGAACTTAATATGAAAGAGCTTACCAAGTGAAAGTATTTACACAGAAGGGAGACTGTATGAAAAGCCAACAAAAAGAACATGTTATTCCCTCAGTAACGTTTTATTTATTAAAAGAAGTCAGTATTTGTTATGCAATTGATACCTTGTTTGGATATTTGTCTATTCAGGATAGTTATTCATATCAAAATGCTAACTTTTAGCTATATTCACATTTTCTTTAGTAAATAAGTACAGCAAAAGGATGAAAATATTAATATACAGGTATATTTTATTTAGTTCTAATATTTAAAGTTGTCAATATTTAAGAAATGTTGAGATGTTTCACATTCTTCACCCTCCTTTTTTGTATTAAGCCTTTTAATTACAGTGGGTATCATATTTATGGCTCATTTAAAATCAGACTTGACATTTTAAGAGCTGTGCCTAATGGATTTTATATTGTACAGTAGGGAGAGCATAGCTTATATCAAAAAATTTCCTCTCAGATTTTATCTTTGTCTTGCCACTTTTGTCATTGAAAGCCAATCACTCCACCTCGAATCAAACTTGAAAGATTTCACTGCTCCTTATGTCTTCTTTGTCTATTTTCTACCTTTAACTCGACTATTCTAAATGTGGACACCCCTCTTGATTTAGGCCCAGACTTCTGGCCCCAGTCTCCATACTTTTTTGTTACCTCGTGAAAATTGTGTTGTCTCTGTTTGAGCCTAAGCTTAAATACTACCAAAAGAATATGGCTGTGTTTAATTTCTTTCCAATTCATCTTGAAATCCACTACACGATATTAGAAACTTTGTACATGCTTTTATTCTGTATTTTCTTAGCCTTCCTATCTTCCATCCCACCTCAAGCTCTGCAACTACATCACTTAATCAATCTGTTTCCCACACATTTTACTCACACTTTACCTCTTCTGTAGCTCATATACCCACTTGGCAATTGCAGGAATTCTATATGTCCACACACAGCAATCAAAAAATACATATATTTGCCTACCTTCTCTATGAATAATTTTTTCTAATGTAAGTTACTCTTCTCATTTCCTCACATTAATTTTTCTCCATTATTTTAGTGTGATTTCATGTATAATACTTTCTCCTCAACCATATTATTAGCATTTGAACACTTTTATATTCCTTCATATGATAATGCATTTTGTACATCTTAGATGATTATTCAAAAAGTATATCCTTGATCTGTATATCTCGATTGGGATATCATGCATTGATACAGGCAGGAAAATCAGGAGTTCAAGTTCAGCCCCAGCCACACAGCAAGTTGGAGGCCAAACTGAACTTTATGAAACTCTGACTCAGAAATATTATATTTATATATACATATATATAACATTGCATCATTAATAACAAAAGCATCAGTTTTCAAAATTGAAATTCTGTACTGATACTTTAATAAAATGTAATCCCAAATTACAGGAAATTGGAGAGAGAAGTATAATTGGCCAGAGAGAGAAATAACCTTTTCTTTGAATTTTTCTTTAGATGGATACCATCAGAATTGTTCACATCCATTCTGTCATTATCTTGCGACGTTCTGACAAGAGAAAGGACCGTGTAGAAATTTCTCCAGAGCAGCTGTCTGCAGCCTCAACAGAGGCAGAAATATCCTTACAAATACATTAGATGCTTTGTGTGCTGTTGGGCTTCTGGGCCACACAGATGCAATGACTATAGTCATCTTACTTTAGGTGGCTTCATAAGTTTTCTCCTTGGTGAATGTTCCCTGGTTTTCATATTGACCCTTTAGATATAATTGTTTAGTTAGTCATTCTTACCCCCTTTCTCTCTGTCTGTCTCTGATTCTGTCTGTCTGACTGTTTCTCTCTCTCTCTCTTTCTCTCTCTCTCTCTCTCTCTCTCTCTCTCTCTCGTGTGTGTGTGTATGTGTGTGTGTGTGTGTGTGTCTATATTTGGGTACTGTTTCTTAAACACTTTTTACCTTTAACAGTTTTTACTTTGCCAAGTAGGAAGTTTCCATATGATATTTTCCTACATGCTTACATTCAGTTGACCCTACCTCCACTCCCTCTGCTCCATCATCTCCTTGCCCTCACCCCCACTTAAATCTGTCCTCAGTATTTTCTTTCTGCTTATACATGAGTTCTATTGCCCTCCCCATTGTGCTTCCTGAAAGCCCTATTCCTGCCCCTCATGGGCCTCTTTCTGGTTTCCTCATATCTACATACATTTATTCCCACAAAAATATACATATATAAAAATTAAAAGCTAGGATCCACACATGAAAAAAAAACTTATGCCTTATAACATTTGTCTTTCTGGATCTTGGCTACTTCACTCAATATATTTTCTAACTCCACCACAATTTAGTTATTCTTTCATTAGTTGATGGCTTCTAGGCTGCTTTCATTTCCTTGATGTTGTGAATGTAGCAGCAATGATCATGAGTCTGGAAGTATCTCAGTAGTAGGCTATAGGGTTTTTGAAATATATACCTGGGAATGGTATAGCTGGGTACTATGGTAGTTATATTTGAGTTATGTGTTTGAGGAGCCTTCATACTGATTTCCATTGTCATGGTATCAGTTTACACTCCCACAAATAGTTCCTTTTCCCCTGTAACCTTGCCAGCATTTTTTGTCATTTGTTTTCTTTTTTTAATTAAGTTTTTTATGTATATGAATGTTTTGATTGCACGTATATATGTGCACTATGTGTGTACCTGGTGCCTGCAGAGGTCAAAAGGCATTAGATTCCCTGAACTGGAATTACAGATAAATGGCTGTGAGTCACCAAGTAGGTGCTGGGAACTAAACCTGGATCTTCTGCAAGAACAAACAATCTTAACCACTGAGCCATCTTTCCAGGCCTGTTACTTGTTTACTGACTGGGTTCTGAGTTCTGGGGATGAAATTCAAGGCCTTGTACTTAAAACGCAAGTACCTTGTAAACTGAGCTATCTCCTCATCTCAGGTTAATCAGAATTTCATTTCTTTCTGTTTCTTTTATTGGAAGAAATAAATTTTGGACAGTCATGCTTGCAAATATCCATAAGACACAGGGTAAAACACCATAACAGTGAGCTCTATAAGCAGCTTCTTTTGCTTCCTATCATACTTTCTATGCATTGACTCCATTCATTCCTGCTCTTCCAGTTTTTCTAATTTCTAGGTTGTTCATTATCTTGGTTCCTATCCCTGAAAAGATTAGTTTGTGAAACGTTCCCTCAGAAAAATGCAATGAAGAGAACTGAACACGTTATTCCATGTTAAAGATAACCAAAGAATGATTTCTTTCCTATAGTCTGAATTCCATACTTTATCTGTGGAAAGTTAACTTTATATCAGTGCCTCTAGTGGTTTATTGTTCAACTGGATTAAGTTAATCTTTTCCTGGTTCTATCTGTACATAAGACTGGAGAAAATGAATTTTAAAATACTTTTTATACTTTTTACTTAGGAGTTTTTAAGAGGAGGTCTTATTCTGTAGCCTAGTCTGGTCTAGCTTCCACTTCCTGAGTGCTGGGATTGCAGATAGCTACCATAACATCTAGCTTCTTTGTATACTTTTCAAAGTTTATGCTATGCATGTATACTATTTATATTTAAATTTTACTTTTTTTGGTTTGTTTTCTGTAGGTCCATTTTGATTTGGGGGTTTTTATGTTTGTTTTTTTTTTTTTGAGACAAGGTCCCTCTGTGTAACAGCTCTGGCTGTCCTGGAACTCACTTTGTAGACCAGGCTGGCCTTGAACTCACAGAGATCGGCCTGCCTCTGCCTCCTGAGTGTTGGGATTAAAGGCCTGCATCAAAACCTCCTGGCTTATAGGTTCATTTTGTAATAAATTGTTAATATTGAATTTAGCATATTTCTTTTTTATATTCTTTTATATTTCATTCAAAAAATTACAATTCCTCCCCTTCTCCCAGTCCCCTCCTGCTCCCCCACTAACCCTCCTACCTTCCCCTGCTTCCTTAAGAGGGGGCAGGGTACTCTGTCCTGTGGGAAGCCCAAGGCCCTCCCCATTCCGTCCCGGCCTAGGAAGGTGTGCATCCATATAGACTAGATTCCCAAAAAGCTAATACATGCAGAAGAGATAGGTCCCAGTGCCATTATCATTGGCGTCTCAGTCAGCCCCCATTGACAGCCACATTCAGAGATTCCGGTTTGATCATATGCTCATTCAGTCCTGGTCCAGCTGGATTTGGTGAGCTCCCATTAGATCAGGCACACTGTCTCAGTTGGTGGACCAGCCTCTCCCGGTCCCAGCTTCCTTGCTCATCTTCTCCTACCTTCTGCTCTTCGACTGGACCTTGGGAGCTCAGTCCATTGCTCTGATGTGAATGTGGGTCTCTGTCTCTATCTCCATTGATTGAACGAAATTTCTATGGTGATGATCAAGATATTCATCAATGTGACTATGGGACAAGGCTAGATCAGGCACCTTCTCCTCTGCTGCCCAAGTACCTAGCTGGGGACATCCCCGTGGACACCTGGGATCCCCTCCAGAGCCAAGACTCTTGCCAATCCTAAAATGACTCCCTTAATGTAGATACCTTATTCCCTTCTCCAATATCCACCCTTCCTCCATCTCTACCCTCTCACTCCCCCAAGCTCTCCCCAGTCCATCCCTTCTACCTTCTACCTGCCTCTCTCCCTTTTACCCATCCCCCACCCCTACCTACACCCCTATTCCCATTCCCGTGCCTCCACCTATTGCCTGGCGATCTTGCTTGCTTCCAATTTCCAGGAGGATCTATATATGTTTTCTTTGGCTTCACCTTGCTATTTGGCTTCTCTAGGCTTGTGAGCTATAAGCTTAATGTTCTTTGTTTATGGTTAGGGTCCACTAATGAGTGAGTACATACCATAATCATCTTTTTGGGTTTGGGATATCTCACTAATGATAGTGTTTTCTATTTCCATCCATTTGCATGCAAATTTAAGGATGTCATTGTTTTTTACTGCTGAGCAGTATTCTAATGTGTATATATTCCACATTTTCTTGATCCATTCTTCCATTGAGGGGCACCTAGGTTGTTTCCAGGTTCTGGCTATTACAAATAATGCTGCTGTGAACATAGTTGCACAAATGCTTTTGTAGTACTATTGGGCATCTCTTGGGTATATTCCCAAGAGTGGTATTGCTGGATCCTGAGGTAGGTTGATTCCCAATTTCCTGAGAAACTGCCACACTGATTTCCAAAGTGGTTGCACAAGTTTGCATTCCCACCAGCAATGGATGAGTGTTCCCCTTGCTCCACATCCTCTCCAGCATAGGCTATCATTGGTGTTTTTGATTTTACCCATTCTAACAGATGTAAGATGGTATCTCAAAGTTGTTTTGATTTGCATTTCCCTGATGGCTAAGGAAGTTGAACATGACCTTAGGTATCTTTTGGCCATTCGAACTTCTTCTGTTGAGAATTCTCGGTTCAGATCATTACCCCATTTTTTAATTGGGTAATTTAGCATTTTAGTGTCTAGTTTCTTGAGTTCTTTGTATATTTTGGAGATCAGACCTTTGTCCGATGTGGGGTTAGTGAAGATCTTCTCCCATTCAGTAGGATGCCTTTTTGTCTTAATGACAGTGTCCTTTGCTTTACAGAAGCTTCTCAGTTTCAGGAGGTCCCATTTATTCATTGTTGCTCTTATTGTCTGTTCCACTGGAGTTTTACATAGGAAGTGTTCTCCTGTGCCCATGTATCGCAGACTACTTCCCACTTTCTCTTCTATCAGGTTAAGTGTGGTCGGATTAATATTGCGGTCTTTAATCCATTTGGATTTGAGTTTTGAGCATGGAGATAGATAAGGATCTATTTTCATTCTCCTACAGGTTGACATCCAGTTATGCCAGCACCATTTGTTAAAGATGCTTTCATTCTTCCATTGTATACTCTTAGCTTCTTTGTCAAATATGAGGTGTTCATAGGTTTGTGGATTAATATCTGGGTCTTCGATACGATTCCAGATAGATAAGGATCTATTTTCATTCTCCTACAGGTTGACATCCAGTTATGCCAGCACCATTTGTTAAAGATGCTTTCATTCTTCCATTGTATACTCTTAGCTTCTATGTCAAATATGAGGTGTTCATAGGTTTGTGGATTAATATCTGGGTCTTCGATACGATTCCATTGGTCAACGTCTCTGTTTTTATGCCAATACCAAGCTGTTTTCATTACTGTCGCTCTGTAATAGAGTTTGAAGTCAGGGATGGTAATGCCTCCTGCAGTTCCTTTATTGTATAGGATTGTTTTGGCTATCCTGGGCTT
>PVIU01024854.1:0-24787 GCA_004026605.1 Ondatra zibethicus
AAAACAAACTATAAGAAATGAAAATAATATTGTTCTTTCTGCACGTCCCCACCTGCTCAGGAGACTTTGGTCTGAGAAAAAGAGGAAGCTCTCCTTGATTGTATAGTGCATGTATTGTTACTCATATACAGGTGTGTTTTTATACGTTCTTAATATGGAATTTGAGCTCTTGGATGGTATTGGATTAACTGTAACACAAGTCATTTTTCATATCAGCTACCTTTAAAAATATGCATTCTGAACAATTAAAAGTGTCTGGTTTTATCTTTATGTGTTGCTTGATTTCAGTGACTTCCTGTGTACCTTTGTGGTTGGTATGTAATTAACTGGTCCCTGCTGTTAGCAGTTGTGTTGGTCAGGCTCCGCAGCCTGACTGTCCAGAGCAATGACAGTCACTGTCCCCTCCATACAGCTGTAGGTAGCCAGTGCTGCTCTGTGGGCTGTGGTAGGGTGGGATTAGAAGAGCCGCTTGGGACAGAATGTTCCTCAGTGTACTTTTTCATTAAGAGATTTCAGGTACGGAACGTGTTTTAATGGTGTGCTCAGTGTGGTTGTTGATTCCCTCTTGGGCAAGTCCCACAAGTCAGTAGTCCCACAAGTCAGATGGCTTGCAGAACAGTGCCTTAGGAGGCCTGGTCCGGCAGGCTCTGGACTACAAGGGAATACTTTGTTCTCCCCTCCCACAGCATGGCTCTACCAGCCTGTTTCTTCTTCCCTGAAGTTTGATTGACATGTTGTCTGATGTCCTTATTAAAGTGCCAGTTTTGGTGCATTTTGACTGACAGATACTCATGTAAGCACCACCACGGTCAAAGTACTGAGTACAATCCCTCCTGCAAGCTTTCTCTTGTCCTCAGTTTCTCTGTCCTGAGTCCTTTAGGTCACCACTGCTGTGCTTCCAGTCACCACAGGTTAGTGGAAATGGGATCATAAAGTATTTATTCTTTTTCTAATTACTACTGGTGATGGGTGGAGGGCAGTGTGCTTTACCACTGAGATCAGTCTGTCTCTAAAACAACAAACTGAATTACGTCTGGCTTTTTCCAGCATCTTTTTTGTTTTTTGGAACAGGACCTTACACTGTTGCCTAGGCTAGCCTATAATTCAACTGTGTAGACCAGGCTGGGCCTTAAACTCATGACAGTCATCTGGTCTCAGTTTTCCAAGTACTATGGTTACTGGTATGAGCCAGCATGCCTGATGTTAGCATTATTTTGAGTTGTATTCCTATACTTTGTTCCTTTTTATTGTTGAGCAGCATCATGTTGTATGACTGTCATAATTTGTTTATCTGTTGATAGTATTTTGGTGGTTTCAGCATTTGCCCATTACTGTATGGAGAATGTTATGATCATTTGCATGCATAGCTTATTATGGACAAATGGTGTCTTTGGAATGACATAGCTTGGTCATGTGATAGGCTTATACTTATCATTTAAAGATACCACCAAAGTTTTTTTTTTTTTTTTTTTTTTTTTTACCCACTTTCCATTCCCAACAGTTTGTGAACTTTCTGATCCACCTTATCAGTACTTTGTGTGGCCCATCTTCCTGATTTCACCTATTTTGGTGTGAATGTGGTGGGATCTCATTGTGCTTCTAATAGTCCTAACACCATCATCTCCTAACACGCTTCTGCTGTCTGTTTGCCTCACTGAAAGATCAGATCTGTTTGCCCATTGCTAAGATGGACTCTTAGGTTTTGTTTCTGAGTATTGTGTTTTGACAGTTCTTTTCCAAATACAGGTCCTCAGATACTTTCCTCCACACTGCTTGGTCTCTTTCCTGTAAATAGATGGTATTGATTTCAGAGAGCAACTTTAGACTTACAGAAAGATCAAGAGGATGGTAGGGAATTTCTATATGATCACTAGTTTCTTCCCTAACTGATTATGTTGGTATAGGGCACTTGTAATTGATGAACTAAAACATTTCTGTAAGCTAAGTTTTATAGGTTATTTGGAATTTATATTATCTGCTTTTATGTTCAGTAACATGTATATATCGTCATATATTTCTTAATGGTTGAATCGTTTTCTTTTTCATGATTTTCGTGTGTATGTGTTGTCTCACAAATTCCCAGTTAGAGGGATTTGTGGCTTTGTCAGGTGCTCAAATTCTGGTTCCCTCTGGTGTCTGACTTTGGTACTACAGTTTCCCCGGGGCTGCTGCACACCACCCCTCTCTCTTGCTAGTCCCATCCCAGCCCTCTATACAATTCTGGGTCTTGTCAATAAAGAGAGATCATCTTGGGCAGCCCTGAGAAGCCAGAACACGAGCCACATGCTCTTCTGTTCCCTGTTACTCACAGTGAGAAGCTACTGATCTTCATCTATCTCGTCTACACTGCAGGCTCCTGGAGTAGCAGGGGCAGTCGGCTGTCCTTTGTTCTCAGCAGGGCCCTGGCATCTAGACATACCATGGTCTGTCCACTCTCTGGAACAGAAACCTGTCATTTGGGCAGTCTTTCAAAGCGCCACAATGTTGGGTTTATGCTGGCATTCCCCTTCACCAGGAGAAGACAGGAACAAGGCCATTGTGCCTGCTGGTCCACAGGAGATGGCAGGATGGACAGAGGCCTGTGATTGTTAGGGATTTTCCTGTTGGAGATGGCAGTATTGTTGTGGCCCATGGTCCAGATTCTTCTTAATTTTATTTTATTTTACTTTTAAGTTGAAACTAAAGTGATTTCCATACAGTATATTATACACAGTTTCCCCTCCATCTCCTCCCAGATCCCCTATCTCTCCACACTTCCAACTCCATGCTTTCTTTCTCTCTCTAAGAAAATAAACAGACAAGTAAAAAAGAAAAACAAAAAGGGTAAAACAAAACAAACTAACAAAGAAGAAACTAAGAAAGAGCACTAGAGTGTATGCACTCATGTACACACAGACCATAAAAAACTGAACATCAGACACCATAAAATATAACCAAAAGAACAGTAAGATGAAAGAATGAACGAATGAATAAATAAAGCCAAATAAAGCAATATGTGACAAAAAATAATTCTTCCCAAATGCCTTTGAGTTCATTTTGCATGGGCTGCCTAGTGCTGGGCATCAGGCCCACCTTTATGTGTGGTTCATTTACCCATTGAGACTTTCTTGGAGAACCTAATTTTCTTTTGCGTGCGGTTGCTAATTGGGGTTAGCTTCTTTGATGGGGATGGAAGGTCATGTCTACCTTCCCATCTCTGCACTGGAACTCCATCTGGTTCGGATCTGTGCAGGCCCGGTGTGTGCTGCCACACTTTCTGAGTTCATATATTCATAGTCCTGTTGTGTCTGGAAGACACTCTTTCCTTGATGTCCTCCATCCCCTCTGGCTTTTACATCTTTCTACCCCCTCTTCCACAGAGTTCTCTGAGCTCTGAGGCGAGGGGTTTGATGAAGACATGCCATTTGGGACCTAGTGTTCCAAGGTCTCCCACACCCTGCACACTGTCCAGATGTAGGTCTCTGTGTTAGTTCCCAGTTACTGCAGGAGGGAGCTTTCCAGTGTGGGCAGTCAAGTCTATGGGCATAGCGGAATGCCCTGAATGCCCTCAGGAGTCTTCACTGAACTTTGCCTGTGAAAAGAGCTGCTTTATGTGTTGTGTTGTCTTGGTATCTCTGTGGTACTGGGGAAGAATGAGAGTCTGGCTCTTCTGAGTCTTGCTGGTGTCTGTTCATGTTGCATCTTTAGCAGCAACAAGTTGCTGTCCGCAGTCCCAGCATTTGTGTTGTTGGAACAGTGGATACTGAGTCATCAGTGAGCAGTGTTTGTTGATTCCTGTTATTTTATTGTTGTTGTTGTTGTGTTTGTTACCCTCTCCCCCCCACTTTTTTTTCTGGCCTGGTATTATTTATTCCTTGTATTCTGTTGGGTATAGTTAACCTCTTTAGATTGAAATTTTCCTTTTAGTACCTTCTGTAGCACTGGATTTGTTGGTAGATAGTGCTTAATTTTGATTTTATGGTGGAATGTCTTATTTTCTCCATCTATTGTGATTAAAAGTTTTGCTGGGTGTACTAGTCTGGGCCTGTGTCTGTGGAACATCTGTCCAGGCCCTTCTGGTGTTGTGAGTCTCTGTCCTAGTTAGGGTTTCAATGGCTGTGAAGAGATACAATGGCTACAGCAACTCTTATAAAGGAAAGCATTTAACTGAGGTTTAGTGCATTATCACCACGGCGGGGAACATGGTGGTGTGGAGGCAGACATGGTGCTGGAGAAGGAGCTGCAACTTGTCGATGTGCAGGCAACAGGAAGTAGACTCCCTCTGGGCATGGCTTGACATGAACCTTCAAAGCCCTCCTCCACAGTGACACACTTCCTCCAACAAGACCTACTCCAATAAAGCCACACCCCTAATAGTTCTGTTCCCTTCAGGGTCATTTTCTTTCAGACCACCACAGTCTCTGTTGAAAAGTCAGATTTTATTTTAATAGATCTGCCTTTTTATGTTGTTTGGTCTTTTTCTCTTGCAATTTAAAAACATTTTTTCTATGTTCTATACTTTCAGTATTTTGATTATTATGTGCCAAGGGGCTTTCTTTTATGGTCCAGTCTATTTTGTATTCTGTATGCTTCTTGTACCTAGATAGGCGATTCCTTCTGTAGGTTAGGGAAGTTTTCTTCTATGATTTTTTGTTGAAGATATTTCTGCGCCTTTGACTTGGGTTTTGGCTCCTTACCCTATTCCTATTATTCTTAGATTTGCTCTTTTCATAGTGTCCCAGATTTTCTGGATGTTTTGTGGCAGGATTTTTTCAAATTTAACATTTTCTTTGACCTAGGTGTCCATTTCTTCTATTGTGTCTTCAATTCCTGAGATTCTCTCTTTCATCTCTTGATTTCTGTTGGTGAGTCTTGCCTCTGAGGATCCTGTTTGAGTTCTTAAAGTTTTTATTTCTTGGTTTCCCTCTGTTTTGTTTTCCTGTGTTGATTCTCTTTCCACTCTCAGGTCTTGGACTGTTTTATTCATTTCCTTTCACTGTTTGTGTTTTCATAAATTTCTTTTAAGGGTTTTATTAATTTCCTCTTTAAAGATCTCTATCTTATTCATAAATGCTATCTTAAGGTCCTTGTCCTGTGCTCCAGCTCTGTTGCAATCAGAACCCAGGGCCTGCTGTGGCAGAGTTGCTGGCTCTAGTGGAGGCCTAGTATCCTGGCTATTATTGATTGTGTTTTCACTTTGGCATCTAGGCATCTGGGATTGGGAAAATTGTAATTCTAGGTGCTGATATCTGATCTTGTCTTTGTTGGGTGGTTGTTTTATTCCTTGGCTTCTATTGCCCTCTCTGATTCTTAGGAGGGTGTGGTGGTTGTGTAGTGCCTGGCAGGGAATTATTTTCTGGGATCCTGATAGGTGTGGCCACTGGTAATTCTGGGTCAAATGTGTTTCTAGGTATTGGGAGCTGACATTAGGGTTGGGGTTGGGCTGGGGTGGCTGGTTGAAGAGGTCCATGAGAGGGAGGAAAGGAGGGTATTCCAACAGGACCTGCTTAGTCCTCTGCAAATGGGGGTGGGGAAGAAAGTAAGGAGGAACCACAGCAGGTACCCTACTACGGACGGACGTGGGAATGAGACCCAGGGATTGGATTTAGAGGAGAAAAGTGTGAAGATCTGAAGCTCCCCTGCTTGCTTCTCTGGCTTGGCTGGCAGGTTCCCAGGGAAAGCCTGCTGGAGCTGGGGTGAGGATAACAGGATGAGCAGAGGGGAAGGTCTGAGGAGGTCTGTGTGTGATACACTGGAGATGGGGGAAGAGGGCAGCGGAGGCCACAGCAGGTGGCCTGCTGCAGACCTGGGGATGAGACCAGGGAAGTGGGGGTGGATTTGAAGGAGAAGGGGAGCTATGAAGATCTGCAGCTACGCTACCCACTTCCTTGGCTGGAGTGAGTCATAGACTTCTGATGGAGAACCTGGGAAGTGAATGTGTTTGGAAATTTTCAGAGTTATTAGCAGCTAAGAGAAATGATGTGATGGACTCAGACGTGACATCACTTGGATCATAGTGACTACAAATACACACTGACTGCACAGACATTTCTAGACCTCCAGAGGGTTCTCTTGCACACCAGCAGAGGATGGATGCTGTCACCCAGTTTTGCCTGGGCACTTCCATGCTGACTCTGTAATCTGTAGTGGCATTTCATTTTTATTTTAAATAAATAAATAAAGCCTGCCTGAGGATCAGGCAAGAGAGTGAAACAACCCCACTGCTCAGCCTTACAGACCAGGCTGTGGTAACACACACCTCTAATCCCCGTAGCCACACTAGTTGCCATAGAAACGGGATGGTACATGCCTTTAATCCCAGACCTTTAGAGGAATATAAAATGGGAGGAGACAGCTCACAGTCTCAGTCTCAATCTGAGATTCTTAGATCGGACTGAGGTAGAGGTAAGAGTCGGTGGCTGGCTGTTTTGCTTTTCTGACCTCCAGGTTGAACCCCAATTTCTGTCTCTGAGTTGTTATTAATTGTGCTGTAGTAATCCTTGGGAGTGTGTGGTCATGCTGCTTTACCCTACTCTCATTTATTTGCTTTCTCTCTGAGATTGAGAAGGCTTACATCGTTACCCTAGCCTTTTTCCATTTCCCTGGCATAGTAACTACTGGTTGCTTGTTGAATTAAAAAGCTTTTGCTTTTCTTTGTTTAGGAAGATAAAGGCATGAACCATCCACCTTACATTTCTTACTAAATGCATTACTTACATTTTTGTTCCTTTTCGAATTTAGATAAAATTGGATGGGTATTTACTTCTCCTGCATTGTACTAGCCTCCTGGGAATGTTTGCCGATATCAAATGCCATAACAAAGCTCCAGGATGAAGCTCGTGCTCCAATAAAGTGGTGATTCCCAGTTATTTTGTTAGATAGATGTTAAACTTGTCCCCAGGCTGAAATTTAGACTTTCATTGGAAAGCTATTCTGCTAACCATCAATTCACAGATAAATGGACTTTGCAACTTCAGTCTGTTCATTATTTGATTGTCAACACTTTCTCAAGGGAGAGAATGACTCTGGAAATCAGAGGTCTTCCCATGAGGAAAGACCGACAGACAGCTCTAGTGTTCGTGTGTATAGCAGAGATTATAAAAACAACGGATACGAGCCACCTCACAAGTGGATACTTACTGGCTTTCTTTTAGACATCAATTTTAGTACAAAGAGACCACTCATGTCTTCCCCATCCACTGTAAAAATGCTCCATCTGTTCATGTTTGTAAGGCGTGTTTCCTGAAGAATGTGTTTAAAAGTAGTGCAGAAACAAACTCCCACCAAAGTGCTGCCTCTTTTTGGTTTCCCAGGTCTTTTTTTCTTTTTCTTTTCTTTTTTTTGTATTGTTTCTTCTTTTTATTAATCCTGCAGAGACTCTCTTCTACATACAGGGATTTATCTTTGTATTAGTTTTTACAAGAAAAGCTGTCAAACAATAAATTCAGAATTCTAAACGTTTTAAAGGAGTATAAAAAGCTATGCCTGAAATCTCATACATTTTAAAACATAGGACAAAGTAAGCTTTTTTTTATGTAGCCATTTGTAATTGGTATTTTTTATTGAAATACACTGACATAAATTGTACATATTTACAGCAGTAAGTTCCATTGCAGAAGTTTCACAGTTACAGGCAGAGCCTATGGGCTCCGACACCTCTTTTCCGATGTGCCTTCTGTCTTTCTTTTGCTGCAACAGTTCAAATCTTGTGTACTGAAGCAAACAATGCCGTGTTTTAGAGCAAAGCCACACGGTTAACGAAAGCGCTGAGTGAAGGACAGCCTGTGACTGTAAGGGAGGCTGTGAGTCCTGAAATCGAGAGCGCAAGCGTCTCTTGTGTCCATACCTGATAGCATGTAATTTGATTTTTGTATTTTACAGGAATACACAATCACTTGATGGATGACTCACAATAGAAAGAAGGCCATGAGGGGACAAAGGGGCAGGAATCAGAGGCCACTGAACAATTCCTTAGTCGCAAATTCACTGTTTACAGCGAGATCCGCCTTTTAATTGTATAAATCACAGTCTACAGGCTTCATGGATTTTGTCCACAGATAGCTTTTGAGATAATGAAGGCATAAGTCACTTGCGTTTTAGCACATAAAAAGAAATTAATGAAACAAAATACTCTAATCAAATCCCAAACAAAAAGGGACAAACAAGCTTACTGTATGAAATTTGATTTCAAATGTAAAAAGCGACAGAAAATCACAAATCCTGTGAGACAGACAGCAATTTCAGTCAGAAAATGCAGCATATATCAATACAAAATAGAAATCTTGAGTTATAAAAGTAAGGAGTCCATCTTTTCCTTTCTTGGCACCTGTTCAAACCTGCGCCATTTCATTAAAAAATTTTCTACAGGTTTTCAGAAATACTGTTCCTTGCCATTTAATTTCTCTAGTGGTCTGATAGGTATACGAAAATGATTACCAGCTTATGTTAGAAAGAAAAGGCTGTGCCAAAGAGTATAGATCACTAAATATCTGTTTCCTTGCAATGCAAGAAGTGTGCCTTCTGAAAACCAGAGAGGAATTCTTTTATTTGCTGGAACTGTGTAATACTAATCAGGATAATGAGTTGGCTAAGTCAGATTTGGCAAGAGGGTAGATCATAAAATTGGTTAGTGGAGATTCAAAAACACAAGGTTAAAACCCAACCACTTAATGCCCTCTGAAAGGTTTGGTGAACTTAGCTGAGAGGCAACAGAAGGTGTGTGTTTCTTTCCGCATATGTAGCACCTGCTTTGAAAGTCATAGCTATTTCACACAGAACGCTATGAAGTAAAGCAGCAGACTCTTGTTTGGCAGGTGTGGATAAGGTTCGATTCAGTCAAGGTTTTAGTGAAGTCGTTGCCAAAGAGGTGTTTGAATCACTGCCGGCAGCAATCGTCATTTCTTATTCTCTAGCCTAATGAGACTTGATTTCCCAGCCCCCACCCCTGCATAAGTGGGAAGCCTTTACCATAGCTTCAACCCCCTTGTTAAATTCAAGAGGAATGAAAGAATTTTCCAGAGATGATGGGTAGCCAGAAGTATTTCGAGAGAGCCATCTTCAGTCTAGATGCTTTTCTCTCGAAAACAGTTTGATTTGTGTTTATACAGCATTGTAAACTATAATTTTCATTCCTCTTAACCTTCTAAATACAACAATATTATATCAGCCATCTTGTGTCCATCACAACGGCACAACATGCCGCCTGGTGGTAAAAACCAAAAACTGACCTTAAAGAGTTAAAGCATCTTTGGACCTTGTAAGCATTTAAATCATTGGGAATTTCCAAAAGCCTCAGGCAATCTTGACTTTTTAAAAGTGTCACGTGAGGATTATTGTTATCAAGAGAATTATTGGTTTATTTTAAACTATGGGTTGAGCCACAGTGAATAAATACATGTGTATAAAATCATAAGCATTTCCTCGTTAGAAAAATAGTGGATGTTCTGAATAGAAAAGGTTATTTGGATACACAATTCTTACTACAGTGAGTTAGAATAATCCAGGGGCTTTCTTAAAAATATCTCAGGGGCATTCCTGCAAAATGCATTTCAAGCTTCATCCAGTGAATATTTTTTTAAAAAAGATAAAGAAATCAGACAGTAATATGTTGATAAAAAAATCAAATACACTGAAATCCAACATATTGGGGAGAATATACGTAGAAAAATATACTACCCAGTAAAACTGGGGAGGCTGGTTGTCACTGAGAGGTACGGTGTGCGAAGTCTGTGTTTATTTTATGAAAGCATGTAAGGACACAGAAGGACTGTCAGTAGTTGAGAGGTTCGTAAAGATTGTTCACATTCCCTGCTTTTCAATCCTTGAGTGAATGAAAAGTGGTGAGTGGTAGGAGCTGTCCCTTCTTCCTAACTAGTGCCAAGTCTCTATTTATGTCTTAGAAGACATGGACCTTGCTGTACGATGTCCTCCATGATTATTCTATAATTCACATTGGAGTTTCCATTGGCAGTGCAATGTCATTGCAACTTCAAACACCCATAGAACATACATTCAGAAGACTTTTTTTTTTTAATAAGGCAGGAATAGATTAGCAGGGGTAGAAATTAAACCATGGAAGAAAATGTTCCTTTTTTTTTTATAAAGGAAAAGAAGAAGCAATTAGGATGGAAAATTCAGTTTTGCTAGAGCTTGTGTTCAATGGGAAGTAGTAGGAAGATTATGTCTGCCTACTCACCAGTGGGAAAAAGAATCCCAATGACCACCCGGCATGGGGTCGGCCAGGGTGCCACTGTAAGTATGATTTTATGTTTTAATTGGTTTAGAGATTTTATTCATGAAATTCTACAAAGGACTTAGAAAATGGGTGTATACTCTTAAGGACGATTTTTTTTTTTTTTTAGAGAGGCAGAATATTTACAAGAGTACTGGAAACACACACGATATCCAGTTCCATTGGAGAGAGTTGCTTCAAGAATTGGAAGAGTACCAGTAGGTGAAGGAATCAGGATGGAGACTTGGATGGATATCTCGGGTGCTGGTGGCTTGTTTTCTAAGTTATCATTGGGGTGGAGCTAGGAAGAGCATCCTAGCACTGGCCATAAGATGTAAAACTTGAAGTGTAGCAATAAGAATATTTGGGAATGATGCCTGGCTATTGGAATTAAGGGTAGTGAAGGTCTTATAGATCAGTTCTGAAGGGGCTAATTAAAGAGAGCAGTGAAAAGCATAGTGGACATGAGTGGAGAAGGCTGGTCAGACAGAACAAGTGGCTCCCAGTGAAGTAAGTTGTCGTTTCTGGGACAGAACACAAACTCCATCAGTAAAGTTATTGGTGTATCCTCCAGGTTGCAGAGATTCTATAATTTAAAGTTTACCTTAGTTTACCTTCCAAACTCAGTCAAACTGGGTTGTACAATCCTCTAATAATGCTGTGAACCTAAAGAAGGGAGCGCAGTGAAGCTCTGCGGTTGCACAGGCTTTTCTTCATCACTCTCTTCCAACAATGAAAGGCTGTTCTGTGGGGAGTAGAGAGATGGCAGAGTGGACAGAAATAAACCGAGCAGCATCTACTGGGCACAGTAGCTCATTCTTGGGTGAAAGAGCTATCTTTTTCCAAGTTTCCACATATCTTTGAATTACTCTAGAAGCCCATATCGTCAAGGTCAAAGGGATTAAATATAGATTGGACAGGAGAGGTAGAAACTTTGTCTTTGGAGGCAAGAAAAACTGGGAATGAATACCCACTTCACCAGTAACTATCAGATCTGGGTAAGTTATTTAAATAGCTCTTTGGGCTTCTGTGTCCTGATACTTGTGCTAGCATAATTTCATAGGGCTGGAGTGTAGGGCAGAGCATTATATTATATATATTTTATTATATATAATATAATATATATATTATATTATAGTGGGAAAGTATTTTCTATAGTTTAATATGGCATAGTCATTACTGGATATCTCTCCAAGGCCATTCTTAGTTTCTTTTGTTATTAAATAATTATTAATTAATATTTTTTACATTGTATAGCTCTGGATATTTGTTATAAGTCAGTCACAAGAACCACATTCTTCAGGGAATGGTTCAGGAATGATGTCTAACTCAACCTTGGCCAACAGGACAAAAAGGATGGTTCTGGGGAAAGGGCTTTTTGTCTATGAAAAGTAATCCAAGGCAAGACTTATCCCGTTTCTGTCCCTCAGGATGAATATCTGAGGAATGGCCTATGCAACCCTGGTGCAGCTATACTGAGGGCTGATAATATTCAGAGAATCAGAGAAAGGTCTTGGGTCTTCTATTCTTGAAATCAACACTCTAGATCAGTCTCTTCTATTCCTACTGTTATATGAGCTAAGAATGTTTTGATTGTAAAAACATCCTTTGAGAGTTACCGCTTGTCACATGCATTGGAATGGATCTCAGCAGATACTGCTATGTTAGTAAATGCTAACCTCAGTTCGGACTTAAACACTTTGGGATGCTTCCTGTCTCTGAAAAAATGATATTATTAGATGTGACTCCATCTGTAGGTTAAAAACATCACGGGAAAGCAGGAAAGAAAACAATCACCTCCTTGCCCTAAGAGGAGAAGGGGTCTGCCAGCACATGGGGAAGTTGGGAGAACCATCTTTGGAGGATGTCTGAGGCAGGGAGAAGAATACTCAACTAATTTTGCAAAAAAGAAGGTGTTCCACTCATGCACTGACATCCAGCAGGAAAAATGGTGTCTCTAGGCATTATCCTAACAATTTTCTTTAAAAATTCGATATAATAAATGATAAAATCTTTCAAAAAGTTCAAGAAGAAACACATATGAACACAATTAAAGCAATTTATGACAGCTCCCCAGACACATGGAGCTGGATGAGAAAATATTATCTTAACAGTTTTTAACAGTTAAAAGCTCCAGGAGAGTCAGAAACATTCAGTAAAAATTAAGAATACTTGTCAAAATCGTTTTGGTGGTCATGTGCAGAGACTGGACTGGGGAGGGGTGCATTGGCTAGAGACTAATCACATTTTAATAAACTTTCAATTTTTTTGCCTTGACTGTGTCTGAAATACTAGAGCAATTTGATTGGTGAAGTGGTATAGCAGGACACGAGGGGAAAGGGGTGAGAAGGATGAGTAACAGGCTCTAAAGTCCAGCGGCTCTTTCATCTCAATGGGAAGCTGCAATTGGCTTGAAAGCTCAAATATATTTGCTTATTCCATTTTAGAGACATAGAGACATATGAAGTTCAAAACTTGAGATGTCACTGGAATGCATTTGGACTCAGATGCTGGCTAGCAATTGGCTTTCCCATCCACGAAGGAGGGTTTTATGGCTTTTTTTTTCTTGACTCAGTTACAGAGAATGATTTAAGAACATCTATATCTTTTAAAGATCTAAACATGGAGACCAGATCACATGAATGAATGTTATCTGAGTGTCCCTTGATACTTTTCCAAAATGGAAGATTATAGACATATAGGTCATAAAATAATTTTGCTACTTGCCTGTGTAACTCCGTGTTTGATGAGGTTTGGAAGAAATCTGAGCTAGTACTCAATTTGCTTGACATCAAGTGGCTAACTGTCAAAGGCATATGGCAAAGACTACTATTAGATTTGCGAGGCTGCATCAACAGAGACCATGGTACACTGGCACTGTTTGGTTCATCTCCCACGTACATGAGCCTCTCTAAAATAACTTTTGAGACCTGGTTCCGGAAGAGAACTTGAAGCCATCTGCTGGCATGTCAAGGGTCACAGGTCTGCGTGGAGGCACGCCTCCATCCTGACTCCAAAGGGTCTTCCTTTGTTATCTCCCCTCCCCCACCACTTTGAACGTTCCAGCATCTTGCTTGGTGTATGCTTAGAGAACTGTGTTCTCTAAGTGGAGGCGCTTTGTGGGGGGATGCATCCTACACTATTCTCTGGTGATAATTTGAACAGAGCACAATGGTTTGTGCAATTACTGACTCTGTAGAATCTGCTAGAAAGTTGAGGGGGTAGGTGAGGTGATACATATGAAGTATAAGTCTAGGAGAAAGGTACAGAAAGGAAGAATTAGCTCCAAGTCCTAAAGGACTCTCTGTAACCACAGATGTGCTACTTGCGTGATAAGCCATTCTCAGAGGAGCATTGATGAATGCAGCATAGATTTACCATGCTACGCTGCTATTGAGAAGTTGGCCTTACCTTTAAGTTCTGGTTAGATAACACAATCATCCACAGGTCAAAGTCATTACTTTCATTTCTACTATATGTTAAAATAAGTTGGGAAAGAAAAGATGTTTGTAAACATGTGTACTCTACATAAAAAACAAATAAAAATAATTCAGGGTCTTCAGAGGGAGCCATGATGAAAAGATTTGCCTCTGAAGGCCTTTTAAAGGCATTATGATTATGAATTGGGAAGAATTATTATAATTCTTTGTGAATTTCATGAAAAAATATAAGTTCAAAAATTGAAGCTGCCATCTAAATATGAGCAAGATAGCATATGAGCTTTGGCAATGAGATGGACAATAAATAAAGGAATTGATTTCATTGGGTATATAGTTGGGAAAGATTAAGACAAAAGAATTCACCTATTTTATAAAATTCAAGATTTCAAAATACACATATAATATTTTAATTATTTGAACATATAAAAATATATTTGGGAGTGTCTCCTCTTTCCTGATCTTCCTCAAAGGAAAGTCCAGGAAGAGGCAAGAGCCAGGTAATGATATTGCTCTTGTTCATCCTTTGACTTTGGAATGAGACTATTTTAGTGAATGTATCTGTGACCCTGTATCCCTAAGGCAAATAAACCAGGTTATTTGACCTCACTTATATGTTACTGACTTGTTTTGATTGTCCACAGGACGGAATATGCAGGGAGTGTTGCTCTGGAGAGTGGGATTCCTTCTCAACTGTTTCAGGAATATCAATTTTCCCAACTTGAATTCCCACTGGAAATTATTTTGATAGATCCATTATACACAAAAAGTCTGGGAGCTAATGAAAAATGATTGAGTCCCTTGATGTGAGTCTGTTAATATGCCAAAGATTTCTGAATAGGTAAAAACCTGTTAGAGTTCTTCAAATTTAATGGGAAATTCCTGCCGTGGGAGGTGTCAGAACAAACACAGAACCCTCATTCTTACCCTTTTATGAATTTAATATTTTCTATTTTGTAATTCGTTTATTAGAAAGAACTTTTAAATGCTTGCTGCAGATCCCAACAATTACGCTTTCAGTCATTCCTGCTGATGTGCTGCTATCTGAAGAAAAGCTAAGGTAAAAATCACAATGTGTTCTAACCTGAAAATTGGCAGAATGGATTAGTTCCACCAAGGTGTGTTTTGTGTGTTCAGTTGGTGGTAGGGCACATCTCAGGATTAAAATGTTCCAGAATAATAGCTCTCTGTGTATACTCTCCTACCATGTAAAATGACACAAAGAATCTTACCGTTGAGGAGGACACCTTTCCCTCTACCACTAAGAAACCAATCTCAGTCTTCAATTGCTTGGATATTTTGAATTTCTTTTGGTGCCATCACCCTCCCTGGGATTGCTTGGAAACACACTCTGTGGCATAACAGCCCACATCCTGAAGACTTCTGAAAGAACCCTGAACACTTGGAGAAAATAATATCTGGAAATATTTAATTACCAAGTTCTTCAAACTCAAGCAGCTCACACTGCACGTGCCCTTCCCCATGTTAAATGCTTTTGTTTGCCTTCTCAATTAGTTCACACCAGAATTTTTTTCTACCTATAAAAGTAAGGACATAGTTACCTCTGTATCTTTCAGGTATGTGTCTGCCACCTAGTGCTATCAAGGACATTTATTGTCTCGCTCTGCACCCCCGCCTATCCTTTGGATGTTTATTGTCCACCCTGATGAAATCCAACTATTCTATTCATTTTTAATCTTTCTAGAACTTAGAAGTTCTAGAAAACATAGTTTAGAAGCTAAAGTTATTGGTGCAAATGAAGCTTTGGATTACCTGAGGGTTTTAAGCATCCCTTCAATCCCTGACCCCTTGAACAGCATCAGTAATTCAGTTCTTGATGATGCAAATAGCCACAGTGACTGAAAACAACTTATCTGCTTTGCATGACTGTCCAAGGAGCACACTGCTCCGGTTCTGGTTTCTGCTGGTGCTCTGTTCTTTGGCCCCACAGGTTGGCAGCCTTCTACGCAGCTGCTGTCCCTTTTAGTGGGTAAAGGCATGAGGCAGTGATCACAGACACCTGGCTATGGCTTACAGCAGAGTCACACAACTGTATGTATGAAAAAGCAAGAGCTGGAGAGATTCTGATTTGGGCCCAAATCACTAATCATTTCACTTTATGAATAAAAGCAAATGCTTCATAATCTTACATTATTTACAGTACTCAGGTTTTCCAAACATCCACCCAAATGTGAGGACCAGCACATCACAGGGAACAGTTCAGTGAACTATGTACAGAATTTACAAGGAAGTTTACACAATAGCCCACATTCCATTAACAAATGTACCTTTGCGTTTTCTTTCAGATACATGTTTTTCTCTTCTGTTCATCCCAGAAACTGCTGATTGAACCATCTTGAGCAAATGCTTGCATGTTCCTTTCATCTTTTCCTAGGATACATGATTATATTTTAATAAACAAATGGTGGTGCATCACCCTTTGACAAAATACTGTCCAGAATTTGGGGCATGAGAAATCTTGGAGACTTTTCTTCTAGAAGGACTAGCCTGTATCCTTTTTGTTTAACTTGGCAGATTGTAATAAAACCTTTCTAAACAAATATTAATAAAATTTTGAATTAGGACTATGGAATTTTGTCGATTTTCTATGACTTGTTTTTTAAGGAATGCCCATCTTTTCAGACCCTGAAACCATTACTCTTTCTCTGCACCACATTTTGCTCACTGAATTTTTTTAAGATCCATCATTGACTGTAATGCACAATAAAGGTAGCGTGCACACAAACACAGGCTATTCACTTAGCAAAGGTGCCAGCCAGCTGCTGTTTCTGTTTGGCAACAGAGGTGATGGTGATACTAATCCTGGATTATTCAAGCAGAAATAAGCCTTCACCTGGGTCTTTGCCTCAGAGAACTGCTAACTGGAAGGAACATCTGATATTTTAAGCCAAGGAAAAAATATGGGAAGAAGGGATGAGCGTGCAGTTATTGTCAAGTAAAAGGTGTGATGTCTACTCTTCCCACAGCAGGGTAAGTCTTCCACACAATCAGTCCCACAGTTGAACTGTAAAACATGGGGTTCTCTGGGTGTAAATGAGGCATAAGGGAAGGAGTCTGTCATTTTCAGTTTCTTCCTTTCCTTGATGGAGGGGATTACGGCTATTTTCAGGGCAAAAAGAAATCAATTCAATCATAGTTAAACAATAACTTTTGTATAATGTAAGCGAAATCTTTTAACAATGGGGTCCAGTGTGAGAACATTTAAGAATGTTTAATGATATTTGTTTTTTGTTTACAACATTTAGGGCAAGAAGAGGGAGAATGGCAGAGAAGGAAGGTGCTTCCCTGTTACTGTTTGGCTTGGGAAGGGAACAGAGAGGAATGGATTAGTCTGGGAGGTGTTCAGAAGTTAGGACAAAGATCTTGACCCACAGTGTGACAGCTTTTTCAAGGCTATGGCCTTCCATTGCCTCTGAGATCAAAGCCATTTGATCGGATTTGCATAATGGTGGCTGTGATCCCCGTATCATTTTATATCCAGTGGGCAGTTCAGGTCTAATCGTTTTACATTTTAAAAGGTTAAAATGTAGGAGTTCAAAATGTTTTTTTTCTGCAAAAGATGCTTTATATCTAAAACTACAACAAAATCACCTTAGATTTTAAAAAGGAAAATATAGAACTGAAAAAGCAAATGATCACAATATTTTATGAGAAAATTTTAGGAGACACTTCTCTCTAATTTAGTATTTCTTTCTTGAAAGCCTTTTAAACAGCTTTGACGTTATAATGATTAATTCCTGTTCAACATCAGGCACATATTTCCCTTCCTATGTTTAATAAACGACCACATGGTAGTTCCTGGGTTTTCATTGGCAGCAGGAACCCCCTATTCCATCCTACTCTGCCCTGGCATTGGACATGGCATGGCATCTCAGCCTTGGGGACTGAGCAGAGCTTCACACGGATGACCCCGTCACCGAAGGTTGAGCATAGCATCCTGGGAAGCTGTTTACACTTCCTGAAAACCTAAATGAGAATTTGTCCTCAAGATTGCAGCACTCCTCAAGAAGTTAGTGTGTTCAGCTTTTTTTTTAAAGGTGTAGTGGGACTTTTATATTTTCACCAGTGTCTGTTATTACATCCAGCCACACTCGCTTATTTAAGATTTTTCTTTTCCTCTTGCTTTCTAAATGTATTTTTCATATTATCCCCTTGGACTCATTCTTAGGAATTCCAGCTTTCCCTTTCCAATTGACTATAATTTTAACAGCTCTCGCTGCTCTGCACATTGATTCTCTTCTGAGAGGAGAGCCAGACTATCAAACGAGGCAGTCATCTTGATTAATCCTTCAGTTCCTCATCACATGCACAGATCGTGGCCTCCATCCATGGCTGGTCAATTTGTGCCCTCACTCAACCTTGCAAATAGACATATATAATTTTACAAACTCATTCTGAAAGCAAATGAGGTTTTAATGGCATAAAATCGGAAGGACTCAGCAGCAGCTTGTTGAGCATGTTTAAAATTGTGTCGCTTTATTGAAAGTCATGAGACCCACGACCCAGAATCACGCATCAGCCCAGATGAGGCTGTGCAATGACAGTGATTAATGCGTGTAGACAGGCAGGGTCCACACTTCAGGGGCCAGTGCACATGATTAAAGGCTCAGTGTTTTGTTGTGATGAGTTTCTTCTCTCTGTGATTTTGCTACTTTAAAGGTTTCTTTAAGCTGGAAATCTGGCTTTGGAGGAAGACACTGACATGGTGGATGAGCATTTTCCAGGCCATGCATTTTGTAGTTTGAAATGCAGAGCTCAGAAAATTGAATGAAAAAGTTCCAATAGAGTCCTGTGCGATGAGCTTATCACTATTAGACACTGCTCTCTGGAAGGCTAGGCGATACATACAATTTGACTTAAGATTTGGATAACTGCGGATAACTGCCCAGGCACCTTTTCATAACACATAAGTCTTGCCTTTCTCAGAGAAATAGCAAATTTTTCTCAAGGAAAAAAAATTGGTCTTCACCTCCTTCAAATCCTTCACCAGCTGGACCCCACATGTCCTTTCTCTCTTTCTTTCTAGAGCAGGGACTGTGGAAATATGACCACATGGTTTTCATGGCATCAAGAGAGTCCAAGGTTTATGAAGGCCAGGCAGGGCTGCTTCCCATAACGGTCAGCAAGAAAAAGATTGATTGTCCCCCAAACTTTATTCTTCACAAGTAAAGAAAAATATTCTCAGTGACTACCAGCTAGATCAGGCTGTTAGATTTGAATGCTAACTTTGACCATCTGGGAAGTTTGAGAAAGAAGCACTTTTAAGGATAGCCATTGTCATTGTTAGATGGACACAGGAGGGTGAGTTTGGGGAAAAAGATGACTAACACTAAGTTTGATGTCCCTCTTCTGCAGAGCCGAGAAGTCTTTCTAGAAGGGACCCAGGAGAACTTCAGAGGGGAGGGGAATTGTCTGTTATATCCCTGCTTCCTGGAAACCTGCTATTTGTCAAATGGCTTTATTCTTCTGAGATGCTGAAATTTGTTGTTTTTTTTTTCCTGTCATTAAAAAATTATTACTTTTTTTGGCAGAATGAAATAATTACAGCTTACTCAGAACACAGTGCAGGTGGACAGCAAGTCCACTGTATGTTTTCATTTCCAAATTATTCAGTGAAATCCAGGGCGACTAGGAAAGACTACCAGCAGTAGCTACCACCCACCTCCTTTTGTGTTTGTAAACGAAGCAATTGATGGAATGCTTAAAGAGCTAGGAACCTGGACCGCTGCACACACGAAAAAATACCTTTTGTTGTTGTTGAAGTAAACATGGTGTGATAATAAAAATTGACACGCAAGACCGAAAACCAGTTGGATGGCTGAATCTCTTACCTCAAATACCACAGCAGTAATCGCTGTTGGGAGAGTGTGGGGTTAGAAAACAAGCCAAGGAAGATAGTCTAAACCGAACCATGAGACTGACTTTAGTGTACATAGTAAAGCCAATAAACGACATTAAAAAGAGAAAATGTGATGGGGAAAAACATTCGGGACCACTTGTCTATGGAGTTCACGTCAGTTAAGTCAGGGATCTTCACTTTGAGTTGCGAGGCACGCCTGCGGATGCGCCCCTTGCCTGGCACCCCGTGCCTGTCCAGCCCGCGCCCGAAGCCCTCGCGGCTGCTCAGAGGCTTGCGGTACTGGATGCTGGCGCTGTCGTACGAGTACATGGTGGCCTTGGGGTCACTCACACCCGTGAGCACCTCGGAGCCACTGGTCTCGTTCCTGATTTCCAGCGTGCTGAGGAGAATATTACCGTGGGCGTCGACCTGAGGGCAGAGAGGACATGCTCAGACACTCACCAAGGACATTCGTCCACTGTCATTCTGTTGTTCGGGGACTCGTTGATCCTTTCCATTTTGTGTACACTGACCCATTTCAGTAGATAACTGGCTCCATGTGCCGCCTGACAATGAAGATTATCTATAATTCATCTATCTACTCTATCAATCATCTGTCAGTCATTCATTGTATCTACCAATCTTTTATCTTCTATTAGCCACCTTTCATTCATCCTCTATCTCTGTCTTCTGTTATCAATTTATATCAATAAGCTATCTCTGTCAATTATTTGTCTACTTACAGAAATTATGGATTTATCTTCTATCTACCTATCAACTGTCTGCCTGTAACTATTAGTCATCTATTTTTATCTATCATTTACCTATCTTCTGTCATCTGTCTCTATCAATCATTGATTTCTATCAATTATCCATCTCTTATCTATCTACTTATCACTGATCTATGAATTATCTCTTTTATCTTCTATTTACCTATTAAGTCTACTTATCTCTATTAATCTCTATTCACAGTTATCTATCTTCTATTATTTATCTAGATAACTATTCTAAATCTGTTAATTAATTTCTCTATCTCTACCTTTCTATCATCTATCTATCTATCCATCTATTCATCTATCATCTATTTCTATCTATCAACTACCTATGTACCATCCATTTGTATCATCTATCTATCTATTCATCTATCATTCATCTATGTATGTATGCTTATACTTATCTATCTTTCATTAATGAATATATGTTTCTATCTATCATCTATCTACCTATCTATCAATCAATCTATCATCTAATATTTATCTTCTATTTTGAAGAATCTGTCTACCTATCTCATTCTAATTTGATTTCTCTTGCTGTTATAAAACACTTTGGCCTAAAATTGCTTGAGAAGAAAAGGGTTTATTTAGCTTGCACCTCTAGATTATAACCCATCTTTGAGGGCAGTCAGGGAAGGAACTCAAGTAGAAACTTGGAGACAAGAACCATGGAGGAACCCGCTTGCTGACTCCTCTGACTTAATCAGCTAGTTTTTTTTTCTTTTTTTAAAACTTTATTCTACAGAGCAACTTTGAGAAAGTATAGATGAATAAGCCATCATGAAAACTCAGTTTGTTAAGTCCTGTTACTCTCTCTGTTCCCTGACCTTATCTGATAATAGACTTCTTTTTTTTTCTCTAAAATTTATTTTATTGAGCTATACATTTTTCTCTGCAGTTAGTTTTCTTATACAGCTGAGGCCCACTGGCCAAGGCATGGTGCTACCCACAGTGGGCCAGGCTCTCTCACACAAACTACCAATCAAAAGAATCCCTCCATAGACCTAATGCGGGCCAATGAGAATTGGGAATTCCTCAATTGTTTCTTTTTCCCTGGTGTCCCTAGGTTATGTCAGATTGACAGTAAATCCAGCTGGCACATATGTTGTATACCCATTGGCTTTCTGTTGCTATGATAGAACACCATGATCAAAGGTCACTTGGAGGAAGAATGGGTTTATTTAATCCTGCAGCTCCTAGTTTACATCCATCATGAAGGGAAGCCAGAGCAGGAAAGCAGGCAGTGCAGGACCAGAACCAGGAACTGAGCAGACTGTGGAGGAACACTGCTTACTGGCTTGCTCCCTAGACTTTCTCAGTTTTTTTTTCTTGTGTGTGTATGTGTGTGTGTGTGTGTGTGTGTGTTTTTGTACAACCCAGGACTACCTTCTAAGGGTGGTACCACCCACAATCGGCTAGGCCCTCCCACATCAATCATTAATCAAGAAAATGCACTACCCCCAGATTTTCCTACAGGTCAGTCTGATAAACATCTTCTCAATTGAACTTTCCTCTTTTCATATGACTCCAGCTTGTGTCAAAGCTGATGAAGAACTAACCAGCACAATTGACTCCTTGTCAACTTGACAAACAAATCACTCCTAAACCTTTCCTTTCCTGTGTATATTCCTCAGATCTCTTGTTATTATCACAATATAAAGTATAATATAACGCTAAAAGTCCCAGAGTCTTTACAAATTTAAGCATTTCAAAAGACCGAGTGGTGTGGGAGGTCCTTCTGTCTATGTGTTGCTTTTATTGGTTAATGAATAAAGAAACTGGCTTGGCCTATAGCAAGGTAGAAGGAAGGCAGAATTGGAGAGAAGCCATGTAGCCCCACCAGAGACAGATGATGGTAGGAACTTTACCCAGTAAGTCCCAGCCATGTGGCGATACACAGATTATTAGAAATGGGCTGAATTAAGATGTAAGAGTTAGCAAATAAGAAGCTAGAGTTAATGGGCCAAGCAGTGATTTAAATAATATGGTTTCTGTGTGATTATTTTGGGGCTAAATGGTCAGGAACTAACTAGCTGCCTCCCCCCAACAACCGAGTTTTCTAAAAAATCTTTACAAATCCAAAGTCTCGCAACTATGGGTTCTTATAAAATTAAAAAGCAAGCAAACAAAAAAGTTAAACATTTCTTATTCTAAGAGGGAAGAACCAGGGCATAGTTACAACAAAACCAAAGCAAAACCAAAATCCAACTGTTTAACTAGCTCAAGGTACCATATCCGGGACTCACAATCCTCTAGGCAGTAAAGGCGTAGGCAGCTCTGCTTCTCTGGTGCTCCACAACACATCCTGACTTGAAGGCTCAGCCTTGCTCACCCCACATCTGCTGATGTTCTTCATGGACATCATATGGTCTTGGCATCTATAACATGCTGAGTTTCCATGGCAGCTGAGGCTGCACTCTCACTAATGGCTCCTGCTGGCTTCTCTTCAGTGCCTCCAACTCTGTCACCCAGTGCCAAGCCTCAGCTTTCCTCCATGACTCCTTCAGTCCTTCAGCTCTCTCATGCTGACAAAGCCAGTAACAAATACGTGGGGACATTTGAAGGGCTGCAAAGGGCATGGGGCAGCTGTTTCCCTTTGCCTGAGTGTGTTGTGTGATGTTTTGATTATGTTCTGACAAATAAAGCTTGCTTGGAGTCTGAGGGTGGAGCTAGCCACTAGCTGACTAAAATTAACCATAGAGGTTTGGAGGACTACAGACAGAGAGGAGACAGGAAGTAGTGAGGCAGGGCTGAGAGAGGATCTTGGCCCCTTTGGATGGAGAAATGGAAGAGGTAGGAGGAGACTGGTGACTGCTCCCCGCTTCTCTGATCTTTCAGGTTTTTACCTTGATAGTTGACTCCCAATTTTTTATTGATAAAGATTTATTAGATTGATGACTACGGTGTGTGTGTGTGTGTGTGTGTGTGTGTGTGTGTGTGTTTTCACATCATATAGAGTGAGTTGAAATTTAGAAGAGTCATGCCTAAGGAAGGAAGTTCGTTAGTGAAGCTGCATAGCTGAAGTGATAAGGGAACACACTTTAGAAGATGAAGAATAGAATGCATGGCTTCTAGGTTTGAAATCCAGAGGAAAACCATGGCTCACAGACTGTTGAGACATGTCTCATTGAGGTGCATTGTTGATATTGGGAATCATGAAGGTATGTTTTCCATCAAATCCTAATGGTTGCATCAGAGGGAGAATTCTTGCTAGTCACAGGAGCTGCATGAAAGCACTGGCTGGAATAGAGTCTGGAAGGATGTAGAGTGCAGGCCAAGGGACTGGGGGAGCTGTGCTTTCATTCTGATTTACTATTTTTTTTTAATGAACTGATGTTCAGTGACCTTGATTTAGTCAAGATCTTTGCATTCTCACACATAAATGGATGATTTTTCCCTAGGTAATTTAACGGATTTGTTTCCAGTCTTTGGCAGTCTTTGACTTTGGAGTATAATATTGTAACATAGCATTGTAAAATTGAATCCCTCACCTATATTTTATACATCGTGAATTTAAATTAGTATGGGTGGTGACATCAGCAAGGTTAAAGACACCAGAATAAGCCTGGCATGCATGCAGGTGCTTCTCTTTAAACAGAAGTCAGGGAGCGTCTTATTATCGTTTCCCTAACCTGCTGCATGTACAAAGACATCTGAAGCCTTTCTGAGGGAAGTAAATCTTTCAAAGCAGTCTCAGTTGTTGAGTTAGAAGCCATGGTTTCAGGTGGCATTTTGACACGTAAAAGAATGAATCCAGCTCTAGAACTTCCTATGAAAGTAGATCTCATTGCTTAATTATTAAATCAACACTACAGTGTTCCTTTTGAGGAAAATTAAGAAGATCCAGGAAAGAATCCTTTTATATTTCCAGTAACTTTTCTTACTAGAATAGGGTTATTGTAAAAGCTGATATTACAGATTCTCTGTGTGTGAGCCTGCATTGTGTGTGAGTGTATATGTGTGTGTTAGATGGCCTGTTCACCCAGCATTGATGCAGCTCCCCCAAAATAAGATCCACATGGAAATGTCTATTAGTTTTTCACATCTTCAGACACATCAAGAGTGTGTGTTGTGCTTTGTCTCATCTGTACTGGACGGAAACTGTTTAGTTAATGAAGGATCAACATCTAAGTGGAGCATGACTCAGCTAATAAGGATTTTTAGACCTTCAGTCAGATGGAAGTAAAGCAAAGAGAATGTAAACACAATGGCTCTTTATGGAAGTGTGGACTGTTAGATGTTCTAAAGCATTACTGGTGGTGACATAACTGTTAAGTGGGATAACCGTACCCCACTCTTCAGGTCACTCTAGCGGAAAGAGATCCCTCCATTAATTTCTGGGCACAAGAGGATCAGGATCATGGCCGGCTTCCTATCTCTTCGCACTAACCTGTGCTGACCGTCTCCTGGGCATATTTAGAAAGAGCAGGCCGACTTGGCGCTGCCTCATCTGGGTCTTCCCCTGCCTTCGATTGGTTCATAGTGAGGATGCAAGGTTGAATTGCGG
>PVIU01024855.1:0-24773 GCA_004026605.1 Ondatra zibethicus
ACGCTTTATTGGAGAGCACTCGGTTGAGGAAAAACGGGAGGCCAGAGAGCCTCTAGGTTGAAGGGAGAGCGGAGGCGAGAGAGAGCGAGGTCTAACATGGCGGCTGCTTATATAGGGAGATATGATGCAACTCGCGCCTTGATTGGCTGCTAAGTCCCGCTGGCACCAGAATTCTCGGGATTGGCTAGGGACACTTAGGTCATTTGCACATGTGGGAAGTGCCTGGACGCTCAGTCCTGAAGCATTGCCAAATATGGAATTTGTTTACCTCCAAACTGCGAGGATGCAAGCGTATGGCTCCCTGCACTCTCCCAAGCCTGCATATAATTTTAAACACATAGCAAACCATTTAGAGGCTTTCTTCATATTTGAATCTATCTTTACTGTATATCTCTCTCTTTTTCTGAACACAGAAGTCTTTAATTATTCAGCAATATGGGTAGGATTAAAGTCGTGGCTTTGATGGCTAGATTCAGCCCATTCCTTAGCTTTCTGTGATTCCAGCCTCATGATGGAGGTACTGGCCTGAGCCATTTTATTTCCACAACTCTATGTCATTTCAAGGTCCCTGCCAGCAAGCAAGCTGCAGCAGTGTGCTCACAAAATACACTCAAATGCTCCATAGTCAGACCACCTGCCTGAAAGAGTCAGAGTTTGCACTGGCAAAATGGCCCAGAAAGCCTGCATTTTAAAATGGCACAGCTTTTTTTTCTGCTACAGGTGGAAACCAAAAACCATGCGTTCAGCTTTTCATCAACACTGTTTAAGTGTTTTGTGAGACACTTGATAGAAAGCCAAGTTGCCCAAGATTTTCTATTCTATATAAATGTTTCATATTTTCTCTCCTTGAATAAGGTAATTTGATGTGGTATTCCCCTTTTTATTCTGTGATTCTGATTTATTGCCATTGGTTAATTAAGAAGCTACTTTTGGCCAATGACTTAAGAGAAAATAGCGAGGCTAAAAAAGATATCTATATCTATATATAGAGAGAGAGAGAGAAAGAGAGAGAGAGAGAAAAGAAGGTGGAGTCAGAAAGAGCCATATAGCTGTCAAAAGAGAAAGACTCTGGATCTTTACACAGCCACATGACAATACACAGATTAATTGAACTGGTTTAATTTAAGATATAAGAATTATCCAGGAATATGCCTAGGATAATAGGCCAAGTATTGTATTAATTAACACAATTTCTGTGTGGTTATTTTTGGTCTGGGCAGCCGAGAAACAAACAATCAGCTTCCACCTATGATAGCTCTAGCACATATTTTATTTGTCTGGCATTCTTCCCTAGTATACAATAGAAATCAACTAAATATGATTAAATATTATGACTATTTGTCACCAAAGAACATATAAATGTGAATAACTGAGTATTTTCAAGGATCTGAAGAGTGATTTTTAAATTGTGAATAGGTAATGAATATTTTCCTGGTTGTTTTGGACACTCACTTGCACTTTCCTTAGTAAAGTGTTGGCCCATCACGTCATCCCATAAAATAGGACCAACACGCATATTCTGGATGGAAGAACTATATAGATAAATATAGATCAGAAGGCTTGGGTCTAGAGAGGTGTAAGCAAACATATAGAACTGTTAGACTGCTTATAATCAGAAATCATAGACACATTTCCTAAAACTTATGTAGGTACTTTGGCCTATTCCTTCACACAGGACAACTGAAATCCCTGTACAATAAGTAAAATATCAACATCATGGTTAAAGGTGGAGAGATGAGGCAGACTAATCCACCACACATGATATGACAGACACTTCCTTGTGTCCTTGTTTGGTTATTTGAGTTTCTTTCCATTTCATATAACATGTGGTTATAGAAAGCTATAGCATAAAAACTAACAATAACAGACTAAACATTAAACAAATGTTTGAGTTTCTTTCCATTTCATATAACATGTGGTTATAGAAAGCTAACAATAACAGACTAAAAATTAAACAAACTGAAAACTTCTCACAGAAGAGCCATCTCTCCCAATAATAGTTTTATCGAGACAAGAAAATCGAGACAAGAAAGACAGGGGAAAAAATTAGCAATCTCCTTCAAAAAAAAAAAAAACAAATAACAAAAAACACTGCAAGGCAATTTCACACATCCCAGTGTAGGGAGCCTGGGTTTACCTTCTCTAGAGAGAAATGACAACTCTAAGACTCAGTGAACGCCTTCTGTGTATTCTGGGCTTTCACCATGCTTGAGGATGACAAGGACAGTAAGGACTGAACAAAGAGAGATAGCAATTTTAGTGTCATCTGATATTCTGAGATATGTGCCTCCCCTATAGAGTCAAGTAGGTATCACTAATGAGCTAGTGTACCCATCGTTATACAGGAAGGACCAAACACTGTGTGAAGCAAATATTCTTAGCTTACCTGAACAATGAATAATGGTCCCAATACTTATCTGACATAAATAACAGCAAAATAGAAAATGTAGGTATCAATCCCCACCTGGCAATTGAGTGAGTTTGGGAAAAGGTCACAGAAAGAGAACTAAATAGAAAATGTAGATATGGTGCCAACTCTCAAAATAAGTAGATGTAAAAGATATTATATTCCAAACAAGAGCTAGGAAATACCAAACTTTGGGGGCATAAAGGTCATGAAAAGATATCATCCTAGATATAATAGAAATGTTTGAAACCTCTGATGAAGATTTTAAAGTAGCAGCCAATATATACTTACTCACACCAAAGATATATAATAAATGAGCAAGGAACCCAATGGAAATTTTAGAATTGAAATATAATGTAATTAAAATATTAAAAATAATAGGAAAGTTTGAGCTAGTATTAATATAGAGGAACACAAAAATAAAGAAATATCATCTCTACTGGATATTTCACGTTTTAGGAAAGTTCTTCTGAAAGGAGATGCAACAGTCTTATCCAGTTTTAATTCCAACTAGTGATAATAGTGATCTGTCTGGCAACACATTCATACTGGTGCATAATGGCACAAATGTCATAGCAGTAACTACCCACTCTCAAATGGATTTATGAGACATTGCACAATCTGAAACCCATAACTGGCACTGTTTTGGGGGTCAAGAATCTGTGGATAGAATGACCCTAAGGGGCATTACCATTTACTTACTGCTATTTCTTGATGAAGTAGACATACTATTAAACCAACTCTTAATGACTTACTATCATTATACCCATAGATTAATGCATTTCTCAAGCCTCATCAGAGAAGTCTCTTTGTTCAGTCGGTGACAGCTAATAGAGTCCCATGATTGGTCAAGGTACAAGAAAATACACTGCAGAATATATACTGTAACAATTTTATAAACATAATGAAATATTTAGTGAACTACTAAGAATTATAAAACAAGAACTAAGAAACTATGTGAAGAATACATACTGCATGCCCTCCTTAGTAATCTTTTATGATGAGTGGTCAGAGGGATTGTAGGAGTCAGGGGTGGTGGTGATAACTATAAGAAGCAGTGTTCCCTTAAGGATACACCAGGAAGGTTGCACATGTGCAATCACACTGGCTATGACACTGTCTTAGGGTTTTCTTACTGTGAAGACACACTATGACTAGGCAACTCTCATAACAAAGAAAGCATTTAATTGGGGCTGAATTACAGTTCGGAGGTTTAGTCCCTTATCATCATTGAGGGGAGCACAGTTACACAGGGACAGATACAGTACTAGGGAGGCAGCTGAGAATTCTACATCTGGATTAGCAGGCAGCATGGAGAGTGCCCCTGGGCCTTATTGGGCTTCTGAAACCCTAAAGCCTTTCCCCAGTGGCACACTTCCTCCAACAAGCCTTCACCTCTTAATAGAGCCTATGGGGACAATTGTTATTCAAACCATCCCCAGAATAGAGAGGGAATTTGGCCACAAAGTCCTAGTTAGACAAAGACTTCTTGGCAATAGAAAGCTGTTGAAAGGGGAAGAGTCAATTTTCTTTAAAGTGTGTTCTCTGGTAAGGCAACCATACTCTGGTGAATGGTAAAATATTCAACAGTTTATGTCAGTACAAATTGGACTTGATGAGTTTACAATCACAAAACTAAATGGGAAGGGAAGGGGACCTGAGGTCTGAGAGGAGGAGAGTGTACATGTTCGAATTATGATGAAGGAAATTCTTAAAAAATAACTAATAAAATAAGAAACAAAGTTTATTAAAATAGTAAGAAGAAAAATACTAGCTGAATGAATGGATAAATACCATTGAGATTTATTCTCTTTGTTTTCTAAATTATAAACTAAAATATAACAACTGTTAGTACTTCCTGATACAGTTCAAAGTGTACACTTGAGGAAATATTTAACACAGTTATATACAAAAGAGAAAAAGCATGTGCAATGGAATGAAGAAAGAATCTTTCTTCTGCTAGCTCCAATGTTCAGGCTTGTATTTCTTCCAAGCAATAATTATTCAGAATTTGTTACCAGTAGAAAAACAGCCAAGTTTTAAAGAAACTACTTTTAAGCTCAAGAAATAATTGTAGTTGACTGATTTAAGGTCTCATTCTTTCACTTAGCATCCTCCATGGAGTGGAAGTTCAATCAAAAAAGGGAGCATGACTATATGACCTTAACCTACTAAAATGCAGAAATAACAAAGGAAAACTACAAAATGTTGTACCTCCTTGACAGAATTCTGTTTTATGTGCAGGAATGCTGATGTGTGGGAATGACTAGAAGAGATGAGAGCCAAAGGAATCTGCACGTGGTACCACCGTCTCAGTTTCATTCTATAAAACTAACCAATGAGCAAGAAAATAAAGAAAAGTCAGGTATTTTAAAAGAAAAATATCTGACTTGCACCTGAAATCATTTTGTATAAAACAGATTTTTAACTCTACTACCCATTATAATAAACAAACCATCAACTGTTCTGGATAATAAAAAAGATCCATATATAAAAGTTCCCATATATATTCTACCAATTATCAGTTTAGATTACATTAGAGAAAACAATTATATTTGCAGTAGTATACAAAATGGAATTAAATAACCTAGAAAACAATTCAACAAACAACTGTACAAGGCACATTAACAAGTGATAAAGCAATGCTTATATAAATAATAAATAAAAAGAAGTTACATATGAATTGATTGAGAGTCTTAATATTGTTAAGATTGTAGTACCTATAGATCTGATATACAAAATCAACACTATTCTTATCAAATTTCCAGATACCTCTTGAGAAAGAATTGTGAGAAGTCACATTTAAATAAGGAAAATTCATAAATATTTACATATTTCACAAATGAGAAGTGCTGTAACAATGATAGAACAAGTCAAGAAGGAGGTAGCAAGGTTTTGGAACACACTGCAGTATATAGCATGACCTTATGTGAGGTGAGAAAGAAAAGGAACAGGAGTGTGAGCAAGATAGAAAATGAGTGGGGGGTGGCAGAATCCTAGAATAAGAGGAATAGACCAGGTGTGCAGTGGCATTTTATTTGTATTTTGATAAATAAAGTTTTCCATCAAACATGATTAATAAAAACTCAGAGGGAAATTGGGGTTCAAGCTGAAGGTCAGATAAGCAAAAGAGCCAGCCACCGGATCTTACCTTGACTTCAATCTGAAACGGCGATCCTGTCTTCAAGAATCTCAGAATGAGAATGAGAATGAGAGCTGACTCCTCACGTTTTATAATCCTCTCTAGGGCTGGGATTAAAGCTGTGTACCACTGGGATTAGAGGCATGCACCACCTGGTTTCTATGGCAAACAAGTGTGGCTACTGGGATGATTAAAGGTGTGTGTCACCACTGCCTTGTCTGTAAGACTGACCAGTGGGGCTCTTTTACTTTCAGATCTTCAGGCAAGTTTTATTTATTAAAATACAAATGAAATATCACTGCACAGGTGCAGGCAAGAGGAAGACTCTTAGATTGAGAGCCAGAGCAGAGAAAGCCAGCGATGGGGGCAGAATGATAAAATAGGAGGATTAGTCTTCGGCTCACAGAAAATAATAACTAAAGTGCTGAATCCTCCCCTCTTTAACTTCACAGGGCTATAAAAGTAGTAGACATGTAGTAGAAATAATATTTCAGTATTATAGGCATGATTTCTTTTCCAGGAAAATGTCCTGATTTCAATGCCCTGGAATCTGCACTTTTGAGAGAGACCTCTTAATATTTTCAAAATCATTTTCCCATCACTTTTCCATTACTTCATGAATATTATCCAACTTATATCCATCTATTAATGTTGACAATGTATTTATTAAACAGTAGCTTGGCCATATCCTTAACATTTTCTCTCAGAAAATGTCTATTTTCATGTTCCCACCATGTATAGGATTGAATTATTTCCATATTTTTATGATTGATTCACTTAACTTTAACTCATTTCATTTGCCTCATCTTTTAACTCATTTCTTTTGTCTCCTCTTTTATTTTAAGCAATTAAGAGAAGCCACACCAGATGTTTATGGCTTTACTTAAGAGATTCTCTTTCCAAGAATTCCATAATTCTCAAATAGATTTTAAAAATATATTGGGACACTAACACAATCTAATCAATTACTTTACCCTTTAAAAAAAAAGATCACATCCTTTACTTTCATTATATCTTATCCCAGTGTTATCCAAAACTACATTAGAATAGCATAATAATCTAGATATCTATCCTTCTATTCACTAAGGAGATAAAGGGTCATTTTTGGTTTTGGTTTTCTTCTTCTTCTTAACCCTCAAAAGTCTTTAAGCTTTCTTCACTGCCATGAACCTTAAAATTCTATTGATACTAACTAAATACCTAGGTCCAATATGTTACATTCTAAACGACAAGGTTTAAAGTGCTTTGGGTTTGGGGAATTTGTCCCAATCAAAGATCATAGTACATTTCAAGGAAAATACGGGATCTTATGGTTCAGAAATCAGGGTATTGAATGACCCTTTCACGGGGATCATGTAAGACCATTGGGAAACACAGATATTACATTATTATTCATAACAGTAGCAAAATTACAGTTATAAAATAGCAACAAAACTAATTTTGTGATTGGTGGTCATCATAACCTGAGCAACTGTATTAATGGTTCACAGCATTAGAAAGTTGATAACTACTCTGTAGGCCATTGTTGACATTGCTCTGTGTTCTTCTTCATCTATTTATTTGTATTATTTAGTAATCTTTAAAATATAATAGTAACTATAAGAAGGCACTATTTTTTAAACTTTTGAAGTGGCAACACAGTGTTATGTAAACATCTCTTATATTCTAAGAGACTGGAACTTTGGTTGACACAGAGTTAATAACACACCTTGAAGTTCCTTATGACTTAAGACTGCTGTCCTACTGTGTATTCAGCCTGTTTGTTTAACCTGCCTTAAGAGTACAATGTAAAAATCAACCTTACTTGCCTTGGATTTCTCATGTAATCAACTTTTACAACCTAAGGAAATACAAAGTTGTAATCTTAAATTTTTTACAACCTAAGGTAATGCAAAGTACATAATCTTAAATTACATACTCTTCCATGCCCCTGACCCAGAGCAATGCTTGTATATCATTTGCTGAATTCAGGAAAGCAGTGGTTGAAAGCAATCTTCTAAAACAAAGATCTATCTAAAATGTTGATTGAAACATTTGCTGATACTGGTTGATAAACAATGGTATTTGTAGTACCATTTGTTGTCTGGGACACTTGGGATCAGTTGGAACCAACTACTTACTCCATTATAAACTCTGTTAAATATTTCTGTAAAATAGCCCCCATTCCTTCCCTGTGTTATGTATTCTATGCTGTTTAATAAAAGATAGAACAAAGCTCTTTGTTAGGGACAGACACACACAGTCACATACAGGGACAGACTCAAAAGACAGTCTCCAAGGAAGCACAGATTGAGAGTTATGCAATAGATGCATAGAAGACAGAAGACGCAGAAGCATAAAATAGAGAATTCAAATAAAGATTTTCTCTTGCTTAAGTGATTCAAAGGGGGAGTGTTTTAGTGCTTTCAGTAATGTGTTTAATTTATTCATGAAGCTATTCTAGAACATTATTATTAACTTTAGGAATAAATCATGGAAGCGTCTCAGAATTGCAGATGCACTAGACTTCCCATTAGCATTTGGAGGTACCTCGGGTTTTGGGGTGTATTTGTGGATGCATTTATGTTGGCAGGTTTGTATACATTTGTGTTGGTCTCCATGTGAAAGCAAAAGGACCATTGATAGTGCTATTTCCCAAAAGTTGTCATCTAACATGTTTTTTGAGAAAAATTCTCACTGAGACCTGAGATTAGCATATTAAGTGAGGTTGGGCTGACTAATGAGCTCCAAGAAGCCATGCATTGATGAAACTCAACTAGTAGATTACAATTTGTCATTGCCATGCCTGAGTTTTTATATATGTGCTGAGAATATAGTTTAGATCATTATGTTTTGGTGACAAGGAATTTACTGATTACACTATAAGTCCTATATCCAGCCCTGTATGGTTAGTGAGTTGGGAACAGAGCCCTTTATTTCTAGTATCTGTGCCAGTATGAGGCAGATAATATCAAACATGAAAAGGTCTTTATGTATTAATTTGAATTCATATCCAAACATTTAAAAATTCATTTCAAAGGGAAAAAGTTTCCTACATATTTAGTATTAGAGGTATTATGTATAAGTAGAGACACAATTTTCTATGAACACAAATACTGGGAAAGAAATAGACAATCTGGCTCATTGGTATATTAGTTTTTTATTGCTTTGTTGTGCTTTTTTTGATACAGAGTTAGCAGTTATAATTTTAATCTATGACATAAAAAATAATGTTATAAACTTACAAACCATGTGAGAAGATTTTTGTTATTACAATAGCCAGGACTTGAAGGTAGAACAAGCATCTTTTTATAGTGGAATCAATTTTTATAGTGCAGTTGTGCCTTCATAGTTAGTACCTTCATAGCATTGCAGGAATTGAATTAAGCATGCAAATTGTTTCATACTGTATGATTTTATGAAACATTTTGTCCATTGATTCTATTGGAATATTTAGGCAAAGGCAAATTTGTCTGTCCATCTTGGCATACTCTCTTTCTACATTTATTTTATTGAGGAAAAATGTTACGTTTTGCTATGTTTTTTTTTAAAAAAAGAAATGTTATAATAACAAATACATATGACTTACTAAGACTGTCTGCTCTCTAAACACTTTAATTATGGCAGATTATCACATGACCTCTGTGAAGTAGACTCTAATGCCCTCTTCATATTATAATTGAAAAATATGATATAGTGAAAGCTTAAGTAACTTTCTCAAGTCACTCACGTGGTGAAAACTTAACTGACATGATGACCAGATTGTCAGGCTTCATCATCTGTGCCCTACACTACTTCACCAAGGTGGTTGGGAATCACTCTATGGTAAGAGAAAGACTATTGACAAGACATTTGTGCTTGTCCTTATGCAGTTGCTTTGTGTTTGAAGTTCTGAAAAAAAAGGCACTGAAAATCTATGAGATTACAAATGACATTACAGGAGCTAAGGATGTATTTGGCTATAGCCAGGTGTGACATATATGGCATACAACCTCAACCTAGGCAGAAAGAAAAGAAAAAAAATGGTTATTTTATGGTGTATTTTTATTTAAAGATCATCTGATTTGTCACTTATATTTATAGAAACAGTATGGAAATGATCTTCACATATTAGATACAACATATAGCATAAATTTTTTACTTAATATCTATCAAAACTCCATGAGAAAATTACCGTTGTTATTTCATCAAAGATGAGATTGCTTTTACCAGCCTAATCAATCCAATTCTGCTCAATTCAAAAACTTGCATGATTTCCTATATTTTTTCTCAGAAAAATACAACAAAGTGGCTTTGATACTCAAACTTTTCCTTGAAAAACATGCTGCATAGATAACTAAACACATAAACAATTACAGATATATGAAGAAAGCCCCAAGAGAAGAAAAATCCAAATCTAACCATTCAAAAGTAGGTTTTCTCAGCTATCAAGTATAAAATCAGTAATGTGTCACAAAGGTTAAATACAGCCATAAATATAAAAACAGAAAATTTGTTTAGGAACAAAAGTGCAAAAAATTAATAGAAATAAAAATTTATCTTAAACTTTAAATTTGTTGAATCCTTTCAACAAAATATTATTAATTCTGAAAGAAAAAGATCTAAGAAAGCAATAATGAAGAATGAAAATTGATTATTAGGATACATTCCAACAATGGCAAATGCCTTGGATATACATATCGAAACTCTATAATAAAATTAATTAAATAGTAAAAATATTGTATACAAAGAAAAAGTAAATGCTAGGGAAGACAATATTTAAGGTTTCCCCAAACCAAATTTAAGGCACCATATACATTATCTAATGACCCAACAAAGCACCAAACCTGCACAAGGATAGGATCTCTCCCTTGGTGTATCACTTCTCATTTGTTTAAGACTTATGAAATGTCATTGTTAACTATTTTATATATTACCTCTGAGGACTCTAATCATGGTATTTGGTAGGTTAAACAATGAAAATTTTCCAAATTTTTACTGTGATAATATTTTAATATCTTTATAAATTCGTTGGCACCATTCCTTTGAAAGTTTCGATCCAGAATCTGCATTCCTTAAATTAACTCACATTTGAAAAGTAGCAAACGAGAGAGTCAAGAGAAGTCAAGCCATGAAGCCTCTGAAACAAGTAAATGATATTCTTGGCATGGTTCTTTCTTCCCAAGATTGGTTGTTCCGGAAACGTAGACAGCCATGTTGTAAAGACCTCCACAGTCCTAAGAATACTGAACTGGAAAGGGAATGCAGTGCTCTTCAGTACCTATTTATTGGTACAAATCAATAATCAATACTGAAAGTGAACCTCCAGCCGGAAACAATTCAAATCCCTGAGAACATCATGGTAATGGTATCAAAAAAATTTAGACACACCTTCCCAACACAGCAGATGGGCTTTTGTTCTCCTAAGTGCTTTGAGACAGTTAGAAGTAAGTATTGCCTAGCAATAACTAGTTGAGACAAAAAGTAGATAATTCTATGAAAACAAAAACTCTTTAAAAATGTGTCTTTACAGTTTACTCAGCAAAATCATAGAAGAATGATGGAAGAAGTAAAATATAGAGAATAAAAAAACCTGATTTTTATAATTTCTATGAGTGGATTGTGAAAAACAACCTGTTTTTATGACTATTACCTATTTAATTAAATGTACAAAAAGAAAAATGTTTATCATGTGAGATAGTTAAGCATTTTTCTAGCAATATCTTTAATAAAATTATCAGTTTATATGCAATCAATTTGAGAAAAGCAAATTATAAATTAGCTATCTTTTGTCTCTTTAACCAAAAGAAGAAACAAGATAATAATCCAATTTGAGATTTTACAATCAAAATCTTGTAGGGGCATACTCATTGTATCTGAAATGTAGGAAGATATGATTGTCTAAGGATTACATACTGTAAAACCAATCCACAATCTTCACAACCTCTCTGGGAAATATTAATTTAACTGAAACACAATGGTGAGTTAGTTGATAAGCTAAACAATTTCCCTTATCTTTGAATTTGTTTGGAATCCTTGATTGGGAATTTGGCTTATTATTCCTGACAGATTCTTCACCCATTGTAAGAGAGAAACAGAGTTCAATGTGTGATATTGTTAGCCCTACTTCATCTCAACAGCTAGATTTTCTCCTTTCGTAAATTTTTCATCAAAACTTGATATTTAGTATGCTCTATTCACTGACTTGAAAAAGTATCTATTTATATTTCGTCACTGTAGAAGAACATCCTATCATACACCAGAGCCAGCGTTTAAATATACACCTTATGGACAATGTAATCATTGTTTCTTATGCATCAAAATAGAATGCAGTGTGAGGAGTGGATGAAGTCTTGAGTGAATATATTATTGACCTAAGCACAGCCAGGTCAATGAACCAACTGCTTCCACCCATGGGAATGGCAAGGCATTTCCCAAATCAGGCTCAGAGGAATAGCAAAGCCTTCCACTGGTCTGAGTATAAATGCTGGAAATAGTTGAGCTTAAGCAGAAACCAGTGTGTACAGAGAGTAACAGCTGTGGGTTCCTCTTCCTGGCTGACTGCATCCTGGGCCAGGTGTCCTACTGAGATTGCCTACTCGGTCCTGGATTCAGGTGTACATGATTAATGGGTTGAGTTTCTAGACTGATGTTGATGCATATCCTTTACTCTACCTAATCATACTTATGTATGTATGTATGTATTATTATTATGTATATATATAAACAGTATGTATGTATCTATGTCATTTTTTTATTCCACATGGCTCTAAATAGGTCATTACCTAAGCCATACAGTTCATGGGGATACTGATATTGAAGAAAATAAATTGACCAATGGCAGATGAGAGATAATAGACAGATGCATGGAGAGATGATAGATGGATTATAGATAGACAGATATCTGAAAATAGATAAGTGGGGAGTAAGGAAAAATATATTTAAGAGACTGACAAAGTTTAAAATCTACAGACTATAATGCCCCAAAAAATCTAAGTGAACTGCTTCAGAAATAAGAAAAATGTTCTTACATAGAAACTTTGGAATATAAAAAGAAACAAAGAGAAGGAACACATGTGCACTGAAGTGGATAGACAAAAACATGTTTCTAGTGTATAACAGCATTTTAGAATATGTATTTTAGTATTTACATAGTTAGAATATGTATTCTAAGTGTTTTAGAATATGGATTTTAGTGTTCTACTCTACTTTATAAGAGAACAATAAAGGCCTTAATTTTAATTTTTGAAGTTTTAATCTTAAATAGAATTTCAAAAATCTTAACTAAAACCTTGATATAATACAAACTGTAATTCAATTTTAGAGGAATATGAAAGGGGGAAAATAACAGAAAGTTAGCCATTAGTTTTCAATCTTTCCCTTTGTATCAAAACTGTAGAAAACAGGGTCAACCTATTTTTTGTTGTCATATAGTTCTCATGATATATCCATGAATGTTCCAGTGTACACTTTTGCTATCTTAGAAATACAATAAATACCTGCAAAAAAATGACTTCCCTCCAGAAAAACCCCTGCGACACAACCATCCATGGGGAATAACCCAACTTTCTCTTGTGAATCCTCACACCTAAAATATTTCCATCAAGAGAAGTAAGTCATTAAAGTTCTTAATCAAAATCTCCTTGTCTCTTTCCTATTTTATTATAATGCCTTAAAATAATCTCATCACTTTGTCTGTGTGCTGCTATGTTGCAGACTGTTACCTGTTTATGAACATAAAATGCATGTCTTATTGATTTTAAATTTATTAGCACCTGGAACCATCCCAGCTATAACAAAAGAGTTTCAAGTTTTTCATTGAATCAGATATTAGTAGGTGTACTTCATTGCCATTTCTTGCATTCAGCACACTGATTAACATATGGACTTTGTCCACCTCTACAGGGATCACATGACTACAACTGTTCTCTAATATATGCATAAACATATACAAAAGCATTTTTCTTTTACATTTATTTATTTATATATCTTTATGTATGTGTGTGAGTACATATGGTGCTTAGAGTAAGAATGGACTCCATAGGTTCACATATTTGAATGTGCCATACCATGCTGGTAGAACTGTTTGGGAAGGATTAGTAGGTGTGGTCTTGTTGGAGGAAGTGTGCCACTACGGTGAACTTTGATGTTTCAAAAGCCCAGCCCATTCCCAATTACTCCTTTCTCCTTGTCACATTACTATAGACTCAACATATGAGCTCTTATCTACTGCTGCAGCACCAGCCTGTCTGCCTGCTGCCATATTTGTTTTTGCAATGATGGTCATTGATTCCCCCTCTGAAACTGAAAGCCCCCATTGCCTTGATCATGGTATCTTATCACAATGGCAAAAAAGTAGCTGAGGCATTTCATATACCAGAATATATGTGTGGGAGTCAGAAAACAACTAGCAGGAGTTCATTTTCTCCTTCTAACATTATGGTTCTGGTATTCAAACATGGGTTATTAGTTTTAGAATTATGTGTCTTTACTAACTGAGACATCTCACCAGCTCCTTAGACATGTTGTTTTCCCCATGGTGGATTAATATCCTATATGCCAGTAAGCAAATTATTTATGCTTGTGTTTATTTGTTACTACTTCCTATTGTCTATTTTTTACATAGTACCCTCATGAAATAATGAAAATAATGGAAACATATTATGCAAATACAGGATCAGTACCAACATTTTAAAAACTATGCAGCATTTTACAAAATATGGAAAATAGTCTATTCAGATCATTGCTTATAGATACATATTTGTAAATTCTTCTTTCTTTTCCATGTCCTAGCAAATGGCATTTAGATTTCTATCTTCTCAGTTTTATTCTAAAGTAAGATGCACTTCTTCTGAGGCAACAAAATAGTGTAACTTTATTCTATTTTTGGCACTCATATACACATTTGCTTCTTATCTCAATCTCACTAAAGTTATTTTAACTAATTTTAAGTATATTTTATAACTATCTCAAAAATCAAAAAGAAATTCTAACATATGATCTACCATGCGACTCCCTGCTTTGTTCCCAAAGAACTTGACCTCAAGCTCCAACAAAACTTCCTCAGTTATGTTTATTGCTGCACTGTACATAGGAAATGGAGAAATTTAAATGTCATTCTGTTATACCCAAGCCATGACCCCCAGAGAGATCACCAGGATCCAGTCAAGTCCAGAATGCAAAAGCAAGGTTTATTTAGCACACTATTCAGGCAGCCTGCGGTCTTGTCCACTACTTGTCACAGCACAGTAGGGAGGAGAGCCCCCTCATCATTTGAGGTTGACATTATATAGGCAAAGACCTCCAGCCAGGTTCATTTTCGGTCAAAGGAATTGGTCTTACATAACAGCAGGTGTGTCTTATCTCTAATAAGCTCCTTCCCCAAAGTGATTATGTCTAGCAGGCCCCTCCTCCCCAAAGCCCTTCTTGAAGTAGTCGACTTTTTCTGCTCTCTGATAGACCACAGAGCTGGGTGTTAACTGGTGGCCCACTGCCATAGTTGCCAAGAACACTTTGTGGTCTGTGCTTTGAGCTCAGCATCTTAGTTAGACATCCTGTTTTCAACCAGCTTTAGATGTCTTGCATTTGAACCCAGTGCCCTAATTAGCTACTAAGCAAGCAAAAAGTTCCTTAAAATTTTCCATGTTTTTACAATTCAACAGATGAATAGTTTAGTTTCATATATATGTATGTGTGTGTGTGTTTCACTATTACATTATAGACATCCTCTGAAACAGTATTCAGCTGTCAATAAAAACAATAAAATTATGAACATTGCAGGTAAATTGATGGAACTAGAAAAGATCATAGCGAGTGAGGTTTCCAAGACCCAGAAAGCTAAGCATCACATATCCCTTCTCATCTGAGGTATCTAGCTCCAAATCTTCAGATGTCAGTGCATATCCTGGAATAACTTCCTAAACTAGAAAAGGGAAAAGTGACCATTGCTGTCCTGAGACAACTGAAGAGAAATGGGGCGGGGGGGATGAAGGGCATAAGTAATATAACAGCAAATATAAGAAAGGGCTTCTTCCTTAGGGAATATGGAAAGAGTGGTAGAGTGAAATAAAAAAGAAAAGGACGGAGGAGGGCAAAGTAATAGCAAGGATGTCTAAATACCATGAGGAATCATAGTATTAATTGTTTATTTAAAAATCTGTAACACACAAGTCTGTGCATAAATATAATTTCATATAGTTTAACTGAACTTTTTTCATCTGAACTGACAATGTTCACTGTAAGAGCCAAAGATTACTTAACAAAAAGCCACTGTCAAGCATGAGAAGCACTCTTTTGAGTTGCTGGTGAGATTTGTCCAAGAGACTCACAAAACATACAGAATGTTTCTCTTGGCCTTGGTGGCCTCCAAGAGGTGGAAAGTAAGTCACTGTTGGTGAAGATACCACCTCTTCAAACACAGGGACTAGGGAGTTTCTGGGCTAAAACTGACCTTAATGTCCCCTCCCTAAGGACTAATTTTCATAGTACTAGAAGATACCATGTAAACTTCCCAAGGAAGGAAGCACTCAACAGTCTTACCCAGCTATGACACCTATGAATCACAACAATGGCCAGCATAGCACAATAGCTCCCAAGTGTGCAGAAGTGCTACATACATGTTGATATGTTGATGGCAACCAACAGTTCTCAAATTGGATTAAGAACCACTCAGCAGGAGGGAAACCATGTTTGGTAGTAGAAACAGTCAATTAATCAGGGCTAATGAAGAAACTACAATCACTATTTTGTTAAACTAACAGGACATATACCTACATTCTAGATATTAATTCTTATATCAATAGATAATTTTAGACCTTCCTCTTAATCAGAGAAATATCTCAGTGCAATACACAGAGAACATTATAGAAAAACCACAACAAAATGCAGAGTTATGAAGCCCAGTTTGAATAGATGCATCTATGAAATACTCCAGAACTTAAGGTTCAGGGATCATTTCAGAAGAGGGTACAGAAAGATTGCAAAAACCACAGGATTAGGAAGATTGTATTGAGAGTGTTTCTCCTGTGAATATCAGAAGTTTCAACAACATGGTTGCCCAAATGTGAACAACGCCAAGAAAAATAGACACTATCAAGCAGTCAAGCAAGGCCCACAGGGCCTCAACCCTATGCAGAGAAGCAGGGGCAACAAAGGAATTCTAAGATTTGGAGACATAGTCTTTCCCAGGGAGGAACATCAATTGGTTAGCCAGTACTAAAAGCTAGCCTGAAAACACACATAACAGTAACATTGTACAGACTGAGCAGATTCTTGTAACAACAAATTTTCAAGAGAATAAGAAGACTATATAGGATGTTGGGGAGGGATAAAAATTATAATTATACTATAATCTGAAAAATAAGAAAAAAAACTGAAGGAAATATTGTTATTCATATTTTAGATAGAATCTCTAGAAAATATCTAATGATATACATAGTTTCTTTTTGTTCAAGTAATCCATATACTTTAGAACATTTATATATCCAGTAATCCAGAAGCATTAAGATGCTTTAAGATTATAAAATGTGATCAAATTAGTTTGTAAATATGCTATTACTTGCTGTGGGACAATGGTTTTTACCCTGTCAATTGTATTTTAATAAAATACTGATTGGCCAGTAGCCAAGCAGGAAGTATAGGTGGGGAAACCAGGCAGGAAGTAGAGGTGGGGCGACAAGAACAGGAGAATTCTGGGAAGAGGAAAGCTTGGTCTGCAGTCGTGACCCAGGCATAAAGCAAGCAAGATGTGACTGCCTCACTGTAAAAGGTACCAAGTCAAGTGGCTAACATAGACAAGAATAATGGGCTAATATAAGTTATAAGAGTTAATGAGAAGCCTGAGCTAATAGGCCAATCAGTTTATAATTAATGTAGACTTCTGTGTGATTTCTTTGGGACTTAATGATTGTGGGAACCTATCCTGGCCAGTGGTACACAAATGGGGGTCCCTAATAAGCCTGGAAGGGAGGAATGGAAGGACAAGAAACATGAGAAATGACAACAAGATAGGCTTTCTTATCAAGCTGCCAATCTTATTATTCCTCAGAAGCTGTTATATAGCAAATGGGCAGGGGGGAGGGTAGGGTGTCAGGAAAGTCTGGCTCTGCTGGAATTCAAGTCTGGAAGGTCTCTGGCTGAGAAAAAGAGATATTAACTAACAAAGGAGGTAATAATTGCTTCTAAAGCCTGGAGCCTGTTGTCTCACTAGGAGATAAGATACCAGATTAATTTCCTAGGCCCAGAACCTACCCTTGCAGAGGTGATAGAGGTAAATATTTTACTTAACTTGTAAACTTAAGATGGCTGTAAACAAAATACAGATCTCAAAATACAGGTCTTTGCTTCCAGCATGTCTGCCTTTTTTAAGTATTAGAATGAGGTGAGTTAAAGGTCCGTCTGGTAGATGAGTGGGCATTAAGCAGTGGAGGGAGGGGAACAGAGGCCCAATCCTCCCATGTTTAACTGGTGGGGGAAATTTCTTTCCAACTTGGTGGAAGAAATTTCTTTTCAAAGTTACAGATGTCTTTTTGGGGAAGACAGGGTTTAGGTTTTTATATCAATACCTCTGGATATCAACTTCTATGCAATCAGGCATGTTCCTCAGGAGACCCAGAGATAGAATGCATCATGGGCTTCTCCCTGCAGTTTTTTCCCATGCACCCCTTTTGCTGGTGCTCATGCCTGTTGTGGATGGACACACATATCTCTGGATTTTATGTGGCTCCAATAGGAGACTCGCTCTCATGAGGCTTCTTCTAGCCCTCGATCAGCCAGATCAAGCTGGTAATAATGGACCTGAATGGGCTTGGATGCCAGATAGTCCACCTGTTTTTGGTTAACAAACTTAGTGAGCTTATTAAAGGCCCATGGTCCAAAAGCCATCAATAATAAAAATTCTAAAGGGGGTCCCAAAGGGGAAGGTAAGAGGGTGGTGACCCAGGGGGAGGTGTAGAACCAGTTTTTGAACCAGTCCTCTTGCTCTCTCTGCTTTTTTCTATGCTCTAATCCTTTCCTAACCTTAGCAAAATTGTCTCTAACTATCCCAGTGTGATCAGTATAGAAACAACATTTCTCTTTTAAGGCAGTGCAAAGGGATTAAAATATAAAATTCTTAACATATGCATTAAAGCCAAACATTTTACAGAGTGTGTCAAACTTTTCTCAGCATCTTTAAACAGTTACAAATGTCATTAGGTCAATTTTAGTAAGAGTACAGTGACATTGCTGTTATCAAATACCAGTTCCAGTCTCTGAGCAATAGTCAAACCCCCAGTCTGACACCTTCTTAAGTGAAGAGGGGTTAATATTTTAATCAAAATGAGTTCTGTGTCCCAAAGTTTAAAACAGGCAGATGTTTAGTCTGCATCTCAGCTCTGAAGCAAACAGGATTCAAACTGCAGAAAATTGTAGTCACAGCGGTGCCTCTGGATCTGTGTCTCAAGTCTGGAAACAGCTCAGCACCTGTCCCTCAGGGCAGGTGACATTCCTGGGTGAGGTGAGTTGGATTTAGCTACCTGAATCACATCTTGGCAATTATCTCAGTGGGGTCTCCTTGTGCAGAATCTCTGAAGGCAGAATGACGCCCTACAGTGTAGGTAGTAGGTAGCAGGTCCTATGATCAGGCATTCCTCTCCTTGGGGGCAGGGAAGACTGGGTCAAGGATTCCTCTCCAATTCGTTTTTTTGAACTCCTGTATGGGGTGTTTGTAGCTATGATGTCGTCAGGTCCAGCTTTATTTTCTTTCTGTGAAAAAAAGAACAAACACATCCTCGACCCCAAATATATATAGGTTGGGTCTTTTATAATTCATTGCAAGGGCTTTTTTTTTTTTTTACCTTGACTTAGTAAAGGTCACCTTGGGGCCATCATGTCAGATCTGTTTGTATCAGATTTGTCTGCAACTTTTATCCTTTAAGTTGTTTTCAAGGAGCCATGGTACGCTCCACATTTTTTTAATTATTAACCATATATGTAGTTCTTCCATTGGAAGATCCATTTGTAAAATTTAGCATAACATTCTTTAAGGGATCCTTAGTTATAACATTAGCAAAATACAGTTGTGTGAATTGCAGCAAGGATCATCAGGGAAAAGATTATTATTCTGGTTTTTGAATTGAGCAAACATAATTGTCCAAGAATCAATCTTAAAATTATCAATTAATCTATTGCTTAGTACAAGAAACATTGATCATAGTCAATATTCTGTCAAACCATCTCCCAGATTTCATCCTGCTCTTTTGTACCAGACAAGCTACTGCTCTAAATTAAGAGTTTAATATCTTAACTGACAGAACTGGGAAGGTGCAGCCATAAAAAGCATTTTCTTTTTTCAAAAAACTGCTGTAGAATAAGTTTTGTACTTAATATACACACTCACCATAGCTTAATTATAATTAATATATTTTACTTGTTTATTATTATATACTCTACCTGTTGATCTATACTTTACCTGCTTTTGTACCTGTCCGGGAACTTTTATAAGCTGTCTATTGGAAACTGGCTTATTTTTCCCTTTAAGAATTTTGCCTAGTGGCTCAATATCTCCCATAAGAATATTATAACTAGGGCTTTAGCCATTGAATATCTAATTAAAAGTTTGTAAGCTATCCTCCTCTTAAGTTGTAAGTCTGCCTAACTGATAGGAGAATGGAAAAAGAAAGCATTTTAACTAATGACGCTGGCCTAATTAGACATCAACATGTAGAAGAATGAAAATAGATCCACATTCATCTCTATGTAAAAAACTCAAGTTTACATGAATCAAAGGCCTCAGCAAAACAATCACATTGAACCTCACAGAGGAAAAATTAGAAGTACACTTTGGCACATCTCAAGCACAGCCTCAATGGCACAAACATTTTCTGACATTGTTGAGTCAGGTTAATGATACTTTGTAGGTGAAGCTTCTGATGCTACAAGGAGATAAAATCTCACAGCAAACTTCCAGAGGCTCTGGTTCTTAAAGTCTTTCTGCCCCCTTTTCTGTAATGTTCCTTGAGTCTTAAGTGCTGAGGTGGTTTTTAGATCTTTCCACTGGGGATGAGCTCCCTAACTCCACCATTTGATTTGTTGTGGTTTCCTGTAGTGGTCTCAGTGTGTTGCAAAAAGAAGTTACCTTGATTAGGGATGAAGATTAGATTTATCTGTGGGTGCATCAGCTAAAGGTGCTGTAGTGACATGCATACCTTTGAAACAGCTTTGAAATAACTAGCAGATCTCTAATTAGACACAAGACCCACTTACCAAGAGGAAAACCATACCTGGCCCTGAAAACCTAGCTAACTCCCTAGTGCTAGTGAAGTTATGGTGATTGCAGGAGAATCCACAACCACTAATTCCCTAAAACCAAACTAGATCCAATTTCCTTGTCTCTTACTGTCACTCTGACATATAGACTGTCTTGCCTCCTTGTTTTGTGATATCTGTATATGCCTCTTCCTCTAAAACAAAATGTTTGCCTGTTACATGCATTTGTAACTGACACTTATTTCAAAAGGAGTATAAACTGCTAATTTCAGCTAACTTTAAATTCACCTGTTTGCCTCAAGTAACGCTGGCATTCCCCAATCATCTCAGCTCATTCTATGCTCCAATAGCTTTACTCTTCTCTAGTTCAAATCCTGCACATTTTCTCTGCCCTTCATCTTTTATTCATACTCTTGCCTTTTATTTCAGAGAGAAAAGTGGAAATAATCTAAGAATTACTTGCATATGCACATATTTACCCATATCTACTAGTATGTATACTTTAAATAATTCTTTTTTGTAATGATTTTGCCAATTGACTTGTAATTTGCTCACTTTCATTAGCTTTGGTTTGATTTCAATATTTATAAAATACAGGACATGAAATTTTAATAAGATTTTTATTGAGGCAATTATGGCTTCACATGCTAAAATCACACAATGTCTTGCAAACCTTTAGAAGGATTGTATATTGAGCATATGAATATAAACACAGCTAATATTCAGAACAACTCCTTATCCAGTTCCTTTCCTATACAATAAAAATCACACTTAACTCTCCCCATTTTCCCAAGTTCTAATTTGCTCCAATTTTCTGTCAGCATAATTACTGTTCTCATTCTTAACTTTCTGTGTATAATAATTTCTTTGATTTTATTCCTGGGTATAATTTCAAGATATGGTGTAATATAGCTTTTCAATGATGAATTTCAGTCATATAGAAAGCAAAATTATTCTCAATGATAAAAGCATAATAACTGATATTTATATACATGTTTTAAATGGGTTATATATATTTGCAATAGACTTAAAAAGAATGACTTATATTTACAGAAGCATTAATAATATTGACATAGAATCACAACAGACAATAGGTCTGTTCATTTCTTTTACAGACATTAAATCATTAAGTGATTTAATAAGGTATATCTTCCCTAAAAAGGAAGCCAATATCTATCTATTATTGAGGACTAAAGTCCATGGTCAGACTTACATTTTATTAAAATTTTCTTCTTCTCTTCCAAGAATTTACCCATTGTACCTGTGGTAGTGTGAATGTAATCATTCCCCATAATTTCATAGGTAGTGGTGCTATTTGGAGGTATAGTCCTGTTGGAGGAAATGTATCACTTCAGATGAGGGCTTTGAGGTTTCCTAGGCTCCAAATAATGCTCAGTGTCTCAGTCAACTTCCTGCTGCCTCCTGGTCAAGGTATAGCCAGCACCACATTTGCCTATACATTGCTATGCTCTCCAACATGATGATAATGACTGAACTTTTGAAACTGTGAGCCACCCCATTGAATGTTTTCTCTATAAGAGTTGCCATAATCATAGTGTCTCTTCACAGCAATAAAACCATAACTAAGAAAGTACCACATTGCAATAATTTGTCATGACTCATAGGGCTTCTCCAAAACATACCAGTTTTGCAGACTGATTTCTGCATTGTCTCCATGGATACTATGTGTAGTCCTACCCAGAGATTTTGTATAATATGCCTCCTATGAATTTTGCCTGTAGCTTTTGTCATGAGTATACTAGAACAACAGGCTTTTAATAGGAAGGTCACAGAAATGTATCTAGGGTGTACATTATTACTATGATTTCTCTACTGTCAATATTATCTTTTAGTACACAATTGATTGTTTTGTTTTTAAAATTATTATTTATTCCTCTATGAAACACAGAAAGTTATCTTCGGAAAATGTTACTGTGATCTACCTACATGTGATGGATGAGAAGTCAAAGTCTTCTTTTAGTTGAAATAGCTGTCTGTATAGAGGTTCTAATAATGATTAGTGTTATTTTTTCTTCCTCTAGTATCATTTTTATGTAAAAGTAGTTTATGTCATTTTACAAATTTGCAGGTTCTTTTTACCTTGATTTGAATAGTTTATTATCAGTATAATTTAAGTAGATATTTTCATATTTTTAATTATAATCTATATAAATTAATTTATTTTTGCTATAAATTATTACAGAAATGTGTTGGAGGGGGCTGCTTGTTCGTTCCTGCCACTCAGAACTGAAATAATCACACAGAAGCTATATTATTTAAATCACTGCTTGGCTCATTAGCTCTAGCTTCTTATTGGCTAACTCTTACGTATTAATTTAACCCATTTCTATTAATCTGTGTATTGCCACTTGTCTGTGGATTGCCAGATAAAGTTCCAGCATTCTTCTCTGGTGGGGCTACATGGCTTCTCTCTGACTCCACCTCCTTTCTCCCACCATTCCATTTAGTTTTCCCTGGCTAGCTCTATTCCCCTATAGCTCTGCTATAGGCCCAAAGCAGTTCCTTTATTAACCAATGACATTCACAGCATACAGAGGGGATACCCACATCAGAAATGGACATAAGAAGTTTATTTTTCTATTTGATAAATCCACATAAAATTTCACTTTTGTTTAGCTTCTTTGGTGTCTCCATCACTGAAGTGGGGGTAGGCTCATTCCATGTATTTGCTGATGAAGTCCTACAATCTATCATCTCTTCAAGGAACCTTAGTATACTTTATTAAATAATGTTGTTATAAATAAACATCTGTCTGAGTACAATAACAGGTATCTTAGATTTCTGATTTTCTCATCCAAAAGAGCAAGAAAATATATATGTGTGGGTACTGACACTCTGCACAGTTTTATATTTATAAATAGCCCCCTATATGGCAGGAAAATACAGATCAGGTTAAAGAATAGTTACCTAGCATGTACAAAGGCCTAAATTCAATCCCAGGCATTGTATAAAACCAAGTGTGGTTGAGCACTTCTGAAATTGTAACACTTGGAAAGTCGAGGCAGAACTATCAAAGCCTGAGATCATTTCTGACTGCATAGGAGCTGTTATGTTTTTTTAAAAAGAAAGGTGACCCAGCAGCTTGCTGCAGCTTGCTGCAGGTCCCCAGACCACGCGGTCTCTGCGGCGGGTGGGCGGCCAGACCACACGGCTAGTCTCCGGGTCCCCATATGGGCTGTGCGGCGCTAGGGATGGACAAAAGAGAGCTGGGTAGGCGCGCTATGCAGAGTTAAACATTTATTAGATGGGTGATGGAGGGAAAAGAAGAGAGAAGATAAAGAGATAGAGAAAGACAGAGAGAGACAGAGAGATAGAGGGAAGGGGGGAAAGGGAAGAGAAGCAGCTGCTGCTCCCGTGAGAGTGGAAGAGGAAGAGAGAGAAGAATTGGGGTCAGAGGCTGGAAGCTGGGAGTGGGTGTGGCCAGTAAGAGGCCAAATACTACATTCCCAACTCTTTTGATAATAAAAAAAAGCCAGAGTGATTAGGCACCACAGGTTGAAGGAATTGGGGCAGTGGATTCTCAAGACTGCTTCCAGCTTATTTGTGGGCGTCGTCTTTGGGGGGTACCTGAGAAGGCAGGGCGCTGGCAGCGGCTCGGTGATGTCACCGCAGCTGGCTGGCTGGCCTCTCTGTCCTTGTCCGGTGTCTGTGGTATGGAGATGTTTGGTGTTTCTTATATCTGTTTGAGGTATTGGCAGAACAGAGGACAAAGTTAAATTAAGGAAAAAATTTAGGACCAGGGGATACACTGGGAAGGAGGGTGATGTATCTGACCTGTCTTAAGGTGGATCCTTCAATTTAGCTCCCTGGAACTCACAAGAATTCTTTGGGTTTGTGAAAACAGAAGTTTTAGACATATACATTGTATAAACAGTAGCATATTTATGTCAGAATGACTGTGACAGATATTTTTGTATAATAAAAAACATTTTTAAGAATATGGAAGGCATCATGAGAGAGAAATTTGATCTGAAACTTGTTTGGTAAGCTTGTTCTTTT
>PVIU01024856.1:0-24862 GCA_004026605.1 Ondatra zibethicus
CCCCCCACACACACAAATTACTCAAGATGAAAACATTTTCATAAACTCTATTTCTCTTTCTCTCTTAACTTCCAGCTTAGTTTTACAGACACCACTTGGCCAGCTTTTTCAAAAACACACTTCTTACTTTAAAAACATGCACTATCTCCAAAATAAGGGAACCAGTGAGAGCCAAGGGAATGACCACTAACTGCAGACGGACTTGGAAGGTTAAGACAGCGGTCGCCTGTCGAGGCAGCATGCCACTCACCACGCGCTGAGCCGCTATGAGGGCTGCCAGAGTGCTTCGTCCCGGCGCTCCCGGGGCACAGAAGGATAGCTGGACTTGGCTCCCCTTGACGGTAATGCCATCTGCCACCTGCTGAACTTCTTCGGCATGCTCCGCTGTGCTATATTCAACCACTGCAAAGCTACCACCATGACCGCCTTCATCCTGTGCAAGCTGACACCACACAGCACATTAAAAAGAGATTCTAAAATTGATTTATGAACATTCGTCTGCAGTAATCATTTCCAAAGTCAACATCCAGTTCCTCAGGCTGTACAGGTGACAATACTAAATTTCTTCCCCAACTTACTTAGACACAGTTGTTCCCTGAAGACAGGAATTTCAACCCAATGTTTTCATTTTCTAATTTAATAGTCACCTGTCCCCTATTCATTGGGAAATATACACACACAATTAGTAATTAATAAGAAAATATAATTAAATAATTACATTAAAACTTTCTTTAAAACAAGTCATCAGATTCATGGATAATAAGACAATGGTTATTTGACTACATATCAATGAAAAACAGTGTTATCAAAAGAAGATGGGTGGGAGGAGCCACAGTCAACTTTTATTTCAACATACTAAGCGAATCCCAGGATTCTGGTAAAGGATACAAAATAAATCTTATTTAGGAAACACAGGCCTAGCATCCATCATCCACAGCACACAGACTTCACTTGAGGGTGGGCTCACCAGCTACTGCCCACTTGTGGGCGTGTGCAAGGTGACAGTAAAGTCCTGGCTCTATCGACTTCCATGGAGAATGCAGGGAAGAAGGGATGTGTCACTACAGAGTTCCAAGACTTGGGAACATCTGAATGATCTTAATAAATACGCTTACATGCCAACGTGACAGACATGACAAAATCAAGCTTGTGTCTTTGAGAAGTCACAAACACACAACCCTATGATGTGTTCTTTTATATCACATGCTAATATTACAAATAATACTTCATAGTATTTTTTTCTTATTTTAAAACTTAACTTTTACTTTCTTGTTATACTCAGGCCAATTTTCCATTTTTCCCTCTTCAAGATCTTTACTCCTTTAAACTATCCTAAAATTTGTTTTTCTTCACAAAGCTTTTTCCAAATGTGGAAGGCAAAGGAAAAATACCCACCTCTTCCAAATATTCCTCTGAGAACTCAATTCCTCCTCTAATTCAAACCAGATCTTCAGATGAGAGCTGTAAAAGCCAGCAGTCCCTTTGGTCTCCTGACTGCAAGAGTCCATCTCTCGCCATTCTCTGCTGACGTGCCAGGGACAGGAGCCTGAACTCAACATCCATGGATAAGAAGCTATGCAAATGTTGCCTAAGTAGATTTCTGAAGTTTTAAACCTACTACTGATGCTCTTGTTTCAGTGGGATGACTTGGTTTTGTTTTTGTCTTGTTTTTTTGAGAAAGGGTTTCTCTGTGTAACAGCCTTGGCTGTCCTAGAACTTGCTCTGTAGACCAAGCTGTCCTTGAACTCACAGAGATCCACCTGCCTCTGCCTCCCAAGTGCTGGGATCAAAGGTGTGCACCACTGCTGCCCGGCATTCATTCTTATCTAACGCATATCACCTGAAGGCTTCCAAAATAAATCTCTTTAAAACCACATCAGCAGTGTTAGAGTGCACAATGCAGTTCAATACCAGAACTATTTAAAGACATTTCCGTTATTCTGAAGCGTCAGTCCGTTATTCTGAAGCATTTTAGCAGAAGCTAAGGGTCACTGAACAGAACAGTAGCAAACAGATTCTACCACCATACAGCTACACATGGTAACCTGTAAGGTTCCTGCCAACTCCTGCGTTCACAGTTCAGATCATGTATCACATGTATCACAGTGTGATAGATGGCTCTGTCCCCTACGTTCGCTCCAAAGGTCTACCTTCAGAGAACTAAGGACACACACAGGATGGATAATACTCAGGACGACAGCACTGTATGACTCTCAGTATTCAACAATATCAGCATATCACGAAGCAATCCTCTCCAAGAATTGAGCAAAGACTGGGTCAAAGGTTTATCACAAAATACTCTCATTTTCTACAAGTCTTAGATGGTTTCTTTAATGCTTTGCTGGGGTGGGGGGACAACGATGTAAGGAAAAGCAAGATGGGGCCATTTGTCTCAACTATGCATACTGCTGCATAATCTACTCATGTGCAGAAGCTAAAAGGGCCAATCTCGTAGAGAGGAGGGAGCAGACTGTCAGTCACCGGTTGAGAATGGATTCACCAGTAGAGAAGTTGGTTACAAGGCATGAAATTTGAGTTAGATAGTAAGTGCAGGCAATCTATTATAAATTTGAGTTAGATAGTAAGTGCAGGCAATCTATTATAAAATATGCTGCATCACAATTAACAATACACCGTATTCCTGAAAAATTCTGAGAGTGGATTCTGAGCTTTCTCATCACAAAAGATGGTAACTCTGTGGGTAATGCATGATCAGTTGGCTGGCTTTAGGTTCCTCACCATGTGTGCATACTTCAGAGCATCACGCTAGACATGACAAATGCATACAACTTTATCTGTTCATTTAAACACACACACATGTGCACAGCCAACTCTAAAATTTTCATTGCACTATACAAATTTGGCAAATGTTGGGTGAGGAAAAAAAAAGAAACGGGAGGAAGGAAGAGAGTTGAGACAGGAAACATGGAAGTGAAGGGAGGGGGCAAAAAGGAAGAAACACAAGGAACAGAGGAAGAACTGGCCGGCTGCCATTAGAAAGTTGCTGGGGAGGCATCACACAGTGCTGGGCTCCAGGCAGTTATAAGGATGCGTTCACTACAATAAGGTGCTTGGAAACGCTCCCCAGCACGGCAGGATCTTCTCCACACGCTTCACCCACCACAACCCCATTCAGACAGAAAGAAGGGCTTGCCTTACACTTTATCCAAGTTTTCCAGCCTCCCTTAGGTCACGCTTCATGGAGGATGTGTAAGTACCAGTTCACCTGTCAGTCATCTATAAAACCGTGAAGCACCAAGACACAGAGTTCTACTCTCTTCATTTCTGACATAGCTTAGCACTGGCCCAGAGAAAATGGTAAACCTGAGTTGGAGAGGCAAATGGCTTAATGGATAAATGGCTGGACAACTGGGTGGAAAGAGAGGGGAATGAGTAAGCAATGGATTTGCTATGACACAATGAACCAAAGCAACAGAGTTAGGCCCATCAACAAAAGGGAATGTGTTGGGGGCTGCAGACCCTTAGACCCTTGACTTAACCCTTTGCCTGCCAGAGTAAACGGCTTGTTTTCCTGTGCCTGCAGCTGCTCTGAGCATGAGACCCTCATGAGTTCCTGATGGCAGGGGAGTGGTCTCTGGTGGGTTTACAGCTGATAATCCTAAGAGCTGGGGCATGGCTATCAATTAATGATCCCTATATAAGCTTCTGTGGAGCACAATAAAGTCAGCATTCTTGTTTCAAGGATGACCTGTGTCTCTGTCTGTGTTATGTGTTTCAATCTCCAGCCCCTTGCCCAGCTTGTGAACCGTCCCATAGTGCAGGCGCTACAGGAATGACTTAAAATTTCTTTAGAGTCCTCATTATAGACTAGAGAAGAATCACAATCGCCACTGTGATATTGCATGGATACACCAGATAAGCAGGTATACATACAGACGTCGACGAGCCATGCATGCAGCTATTTTTCAATCCCTCAAATGAAGTCTTAGCAATACATACCTGGCAAAACACAGGCCTATGGATGCCAGAGAAAAGTTGCAAGAGCTCTTGGGAATCCCTGTAGTCACTGGGCAGTTTATCTATACAAAGGCACTTAGAATGGATGAGCTCTGAGGCCAAGAGGTTAACATCCATCCACTGTGCGAAGAGTGCCGAGGCCCCCATCTGCCGGCCCAGCAGCTCCAGTCTCGCCTTGGCAGCGAAGTCCTTTTTCATGTACTCCACAAACCCGTAGCCTTTGGAGTGGCCGGTAACTTCACTGTAGACCAAAAAACACCTCTCGATGTTCCCGTAAGCACGGACGAGTTCTTCAAACTCTTCCAGCGTGAAGGAGATGGGCAGGTTGGTGATGCACAGGAGGGCGTCCGTGGGCTGAAGCTGCACTATTAGCTCTCGGCCTCGAAAAGAAAACTGATGGAACCTCCGAATCGCGCTCTGCGCCTGCTCCCCGTTCAGTAAGGTAACAAAAGCTGCAAGATAACAAAGGGAACTGAGAGGTTTTGAGGTCAGTGTTTTCATCCGTCGCCTGCTGTCACCCGCAGTAAGACAGATATTTTATGCTTCAGGCTCAGTATATACAAAAATACATATACTTTTATGAAGCAAAATTATCACAAGATATACCTCTTTTAAGTTTCGCTATCTAGCGCTTGCTGGCCAGGAACTCAGTGTATAGACCAAGCTGACTTGAAACCCAGATTCAGCTGCCTGTGTCCCTACCGCCCCAGTGCACCACCAAATCTGACCTCAATGCACTCTTGATTTTGCTGCTGTTGTTTAGAAACTGCTTTTCTAGTGTGTGGGGGGCTGCACATGTATATGTGCAGATGTATAGGGAGGCAGGCCTGTGAGTGCACACGGAGGTCAGAGGGGGGCGCCGGTGTCCTCTGCCACCTTACCCCTCTGAGGTGGAGTCTGTTCCCTCAACCCAGAGAGAGCCCTGTTGTGTTGTTGTTGTGTTGTTTTTCAGCAAAGCCCGCACAGAGCTATGGTCACAGTTATGGGAGCTTGTGGGCCCATGCATGGCTAGTGATGTAGGTGCTGGGATTCAAACTCAGGTCCTCATGACTGCTCAGAAAATGTCCTTAACGACTGAGCCATCTCTCCACCCCTCACTTTTCAATTCTAATCTATTTTGTTTAAAAAAAAATCATTGTCATTTTTTAATGCTGAGCCTCAACTCAACTAATTTCATGGCCAGCTGCTCAAATTAAAAACTGAGTAATTCTACTAGGAATTCCACCATTAAATCCATACTCTGAGGGATTTTGCATGGGGTATTTTCTAACCCCTCAACAGCAACGCAAAGTTTTATGAAGCCTTTATAAAAACCCTCAGTTGAAAATGAGGTTACAAGGCCTCTTCCCCAGAAAGAGCTAAGAGACTTTCATAGGAAGGACCTGAAAAACTGAAAGCACAGTAAAAGATGCCAAAATGCCTGAAGGAAACCGGTTTTTCCCACATCTTCTCAGAGCACTAAAATCATGAAGACAGTGAGCAGCTTGGGATGAGCTCACTCCCAGCACCCGAATGACAGAAGAGAACCAACTGCCATAGCGGTCCTCTGCTCACATGTGCGTTTGCACACACACACTAATCAGTGTCATTTTTAAACAGATGATAAAACATCAGACTGGCTAGCCTCAAAGAACCTATGTGTAGCACGATTTTCTTTCAGGCCACCAACCAGCTCCCCAATCATGACCCAGAGGCTTATTCGTTATGGATGCTGGGCCTATCTTAGACTCATTTCTGGCTAGTTCTTTTAACTTAAATTAATCTGTTTCTCTTTATCTATCCTTTGCCTTGAGGCTTTTTACTTTTCTTTCCTTCTGTATATCTTACTTTCACTGCTTCTCGTGTCTGGCTGGCAGGTGCATGGCTTCTGGCCCCGGGTGTGTCCCTCTCTTTCTCCCTCGTTCTCTTTCTTCTCTCTTTCTCCTCCTACTTATTCTGCCTGCCAGCCCCACCTATCCTTTTTCTGCCTAGCTATTAGCCATTCAGCTCTTTATTAGACCAATTAGGTGCCTTAGGCAGGCAAGATGAAAATAATGCAATACATGTTTACATAATTAAACACACATCCTTACATTGTGAAACAAATGTAACACACCTTTACACAGTGAAAATAATATTCCGCAGCATAAACAAGCGTAACACATCTTTACCCAGTTAAAATAATATTCCACAACACCCATGAGTGTATATAACTTCATATATGACTTTGATAAATAAAATCAAATGAAAAGATAACATGATTTTGATCTTGGGCAAATATTTTAACCTACAATCCCAATAAAACAATTTTAAAAGCTACCTAAGCTATTTCAGTATCAGATAATAAAATGTATGAAATAAAAAACATGACATAGCCTGGCTGGTGACACATGCCTAGAATCTCAGCACATGAGAGACAGACAGGTGAACCATAAATTCAGGGCAATCCTGGGCTACATAGTTGTGACAGGGAGACCTTGCCTCAAACAAACAACAAAGAAACAGGTGTGACACCTGTGAGTTGCAAATCAATGAACTACACAGGTTCCTGTTTGTTAAAATGAGGGTGTGAGGGTGACCATCCCACTGATGACCAGGGTTGATTCAGCTGATCTGGATGGCTAGGAGGGTGTCTCCTTCCTTCCTCACTGCTCCATGTGTGTCCCTCCTGAAGCTGCGCGCTTGGTCAAAGAGGACAACCCTCCCCTAATACAGGAGGACTGGGCTCTGGTCAAAGGTATACAAGTAGCTGAGCTCCCCTGCTAAGACCTCCAAATGAGCTCTCAAAGTCTATATTTGTTAAAATTAAAATTTAATTATATCAATTTATCTGTCATCACTAATGGATGTAAATATTTTTAAGAACTTTTGCAAGAAATCCTGAAAGCCTCCAATTAAAATACCACAGAGCGATGCACAAATAAAGGAGCTACTTTCTAGAACTGCCTCATCTTCTCCTTAAGGAGCACCATGGAACAGTCCCACAAACACTTGACTCATCCAGATTCAACAGAACACTGTAGTATGTGCTCCAGAGCAAAGACATAGGGGGACAGGTGGGGGGGGGGAGACTCTCACAGCATGGGCAATTCTGTCCTCCTTTAGTTGGTCCTAAAGCCCAGGTAGCTCTCGGAGTGTCAGCATTTTACCACGCAGAGTGATGTTAACATTGAAAGCAACGCAGTTTTCATTGGGCAAGCTCTCCAGATGCCAAGGACAACACAACAGCTAACTCTTCCAGCGGGAGAGCAGAAACAGCCCTTGGAAGAATTAACTCTTGGTTTCCAAAACCAGTTTTTAAAAAGCTTGAGCTGTTTCGGTTCTTTACTACTTTTCTTGTTGACACAATGACGTGACAGGTGCACCTGTCTTAGTTAGGGTTACTATAGTTACGATGAAACACCATGGCCACTGAAGAAGTCAGGGCAGGAACTAAAACAGAACAGGAGCCTGGAGGTAGGAGCTGACAGAGGCCATGGAGGGTGCTGCTTACACTGGCTTGCTCAGACTGTTTTCTTACAGAACCCAGGACCACCAGGCCCAGGGATGGCAACACCCATCCCCCATCAATCATTAAGAAAATGTTCTACAGGCTTGCCTGTAGGCTTAAGGAGGCATTTTCTCAACTGAGGCTCCTCCTCTCAGATGACTCTAGTTTGTGTCAGGTGACACAACTGACCCATTGCCAACTTGACAAACCAACGTATCATTGCTGAGCCACAACCTTTCATTTCCTGTTCATCATCGAGATCACACATTAACAAAGACATCACAGCATAGCTGGGCGGTGGTGGGGCACTCCTTTAATCCCAGGACTCAGGAGGCAGAGGCAGGCATTTGAGGCCAGACTGGTCTACAGAGCAAGTTCCAGGACAACTAGGGCTACACAGAGAAACCCTGTCTCCAAAAACAAAACCAAAGCAGATTAAAAAAAAAAAAAATCACAGTATAAAACATTTTATGTACTTAAAAAGTCCTACAGCCTTACAAATTCAAACTTTTAAAGTTGTTTCTTAAGTAGCCAGTCTCTTTTAAAATCTAAAGTCTCTGCACATCAAAATCTCTTTAAAAATTTGAAGTCTCTCAACTCCCTAGAGCCTCCTGTAAAATCAAAAATAAATTAAGTGCTTTCTTACTTCAGGAGGGAAGAACCAGGGCATGGTCACAATCTGAACGAAGCAAAGCCAAACTCCAACAGTGTAAATAACTGGTTCACTATCTGGGATTCACTTGTGATCTTCTGGGCGCCTTCAAGGGGCTTAGGTTACTCCTGTGGCTCCGCCCTCTGCGGCCCCACCCTCTACGGTACACAGCTTGAGTTCTAAGGTCAGGCAGGCTCCATTTCACCTCTGCTGTTCTTGGTGGCCATTCCCTGGTACTGGCATCTCCAAAACCCTGAGGTCCCTTGCTGTACTGGGCTGCACTTTTCAGCCTCTCCAGGGGTCTCTTCGTGGTACCAAGCTTCAACTTCTCTGCATGACCCCTTCAGTCCTGGGCCTTCAACTCCTACTGAGGCAGCATCTTCACCAATGCCCTATCAGCACCGAGCCTCAGCTGCTGTCCATGACCCCTTCAAGCCTTCAAACCCAGCACCACCTGGATGGCTCTTACACTACTACCAAGTTTGGCTGCCAGCTCTAGGCACAACCTTGGTCGCCTCTGGAAAACAAGTTTTGTGTTTTGACTCTCAGTAAACACTTCACAGAAGACTTCACCTCAATGATGCCAGTCTCTCGTTCATTACCGCTAATTCCTCTGCCCCAGGCGACAGGCAGCAACTGTCTCAGCAAAACAAAGGTTTCACTTCAATAATGCTAGTCTCTCGTTCATTGCCACTGATTCTTCTGCCCCAGCTTCCAGAGCCACAGAACCTTAATTCAAAGGAGCAAATTGGCAACGACCCTGACAGTCTTTAGGTAATTTTTAAACTTCCCCCTTGACCATCACAAGCCAGGCCTCCATCATCTGCATTGCTCTCAACATCCTTCCAAAGTCCCACAGAACAGCTCACCAAGCTTTCAACACTCAATGGCTTTTCTAGCCCAGCATTCCAGGATCCTTTCATAATCCTCCCCCAAAACAAGACGGTCAAATCTGTCACAGCAGTATCTTACTATCCTGGTACCAATTTCTCTTTCAGTTAGGGTTGCTATTGCTATGATGAAACCCCATGACCAAAATAAAGATGGGGAGGAAAGGGTTTATTTGGATTACACTTCCATACTGTAGTCCATCACTGTAGGAAGTCAAGACAGGAACTCAAACAGGGAAGGACCTGGAGGCACGAGGTGATGCGGAGGCAATGGAGGGATGCTGCTTACTGGCTTGCTCACTCTGCTTTTCTATAGAAGCCAGGACCACCTGAGTCGGGTGCTACCACCCATAATAGGCTGAACCCACCCCCATCAACCACTAATTAAGAAAATGCCCTACAGGTTTGGCTACAGTCCAATCTTATGGAGGCATTTTCTCAGTAAAGGGTCTCTCCTCTAAGATTACAGCTGGATCAAGTTGACATACAACTAAGCCAGCATGCACCCTAAGGGAAGGAAATTTATCACGGCTCACAGTTTCGGGGTATAGATCATCATGGTGGGGAAGTCCTGGTGGCTGGACCTGAGGCAGCTGGTTACACAGCATTCGGTCAGGAAGCAGAGAGTAACAAAAGCTGGTGCTCAGCTAACTTTCTCCTTTTTGTACAGTCCAAGACCCCAGGTCATGTGCTACCTCAGTTAAACTAAATACTCCCCACAGACATGCCCATTACAGCTCTAGGCCTCCCCAACCCAGTCAGGCTGCCACATCACTTAACTCTTTTTCCCTAAAACACACATCAGTTTGCTAAATACTAGGTATGTTCTCTATTAGTCCATAAAATTGTGAGCTTATGCTGGAGTGCCGGGGACTTGAAGCCGCTGACCATCCCTTTATGTTCCCTACGTACTCGTTCCTGACTCTGCACACCTGTGTGAGCACACTTGCGCGCGTCTACACACCTGCCTGTGCACTCTTGCCTGAGTCTGCACATGTGTGTGAGCACACTTGCCCGAGTCTACATACCTGTCTGTGCACTCTTGCCTGAGTCTGCACACCTGTGTGAGCACACTTGCCCGAGTCTACACACCTGCCTGTGCACTCTTGCCAGAGTCTGCACACCTGTGTGAGCACACTTGCCCGAGTCTACATACCTGTCTGTGCACTCTTGCCAGAGTCTGCACACCTGCGTGAGCACACTTGCCCGAGTCTACACACCTGCCTGTGCACTCTTGCCCGAGTCTACACACCTGCCTGTGCACTCTTGCCTGAGTCTGCACACCTGTGTGAGCACACTTGCCTGAGTCTACACACCTGCCTGTGCACTCTTGCCTGAGTCTGAACACCTGTGTGAGCACTCTTTCCCAAGTTTGCACTCCTGTCTGAGTCCACTTTCCACTTCCTTTTGCCACATCTTCCTCTGCTCACAAATGAAAGATAACAATCTCAAAAGTCTTTCCTGGTAGAATACTCATGAGACCCAAATTCAAATACCCAGAAGCGCCAAGCCACTGAATCCCTGCTCTCACCCTACCCTCCTGCCCTGGGCAATCAAGTCCTTCTTATTTATTCAATAGGATGTCTGGTTACAGACTAGGCGCTGGAAGAGCACTGTTATTCAGCACTGAGTTCATATTCCAATTGGGGATATAAGACATTCAACTGGGAGTTACTTATGTGGGGTTTCCAAAGAGGATGTGGAAGGGGCTGTGAGACCAATCAAACTGAACCAAGTAATCTAGTCTGAGGGTTTTGAGCCACATGCTGGCTCTGAAATCTTCACCTAAAGGAACACACGTTATGTCCACTATCGTTTTATTTATGAAAAGACACATGTGTCCTCTCAAGACCCCTAGGAGGAAGAACAAAAGGGTATCTCATGCCCAAGAGAACCCGAACAATCTAGGGATGATCATGCCACATTCCACAGACTGGAAACAGATTCCTATGTGTTTCCCCCAGGGGGAGATGCAGTCAGGGTGCTGGGAACTGGGGTTCCTCTGTATCTGGGAGGCTTCTGCTGTTTTTGTTTTTGTACACTTTGAGGGGAAATGCTGGGATCAAACCCATTTCCTTGTACAAGCTAGGCAAGTATTCCACATCAAGTTATAACTCCAGCTTTCTGGATAAAGGATTTGCATTAGAATACACGTGTATCCAGTGGTCTTACCATCAACTGTACTGTATTTTATCATCGAAAAAATGTTCATAAATATTTATAGATCATTGCCCATACAAGAACAGAGTTCTGATCTCACAAATATGAAACTAATACTCAGAAAAACTAAGCAAGTTTTCCTAATTTGTCCAGCTAAAGGTCAAGCTACACACTGTGTGTATTTGCAGAACCCAGTAATGTTATTAGATGGAAGCACACACAGCACGCCCCAAAGAACACATAACATTCAATATTCATTGTTAAAAATCAAACCTGCGGTTACACTGTATTTGTTTACTGGTTAAAGTTAGGGACATTAATACTGCCCTCAGGAAGTAACTGGTGAGTCACACCAATAGCATTTCACACTTAGAAACTCCACAGCTGGAAAGGAATGGAGCTCAGCGGCGGGATGCCTGCCATCACCTGCAAAGGCCCTAAGTTTAACTCCCAGCATCGGAAGAAGACAGATGAAAAGACAGCAAGCTTTCCTGCTCTCCAGCAGCTTCATGTGAAATCAAAACAAGATTACGTGCTTGGAACAGAACGCTCACCTGTTCGCTTATTCCTGTCCACATAGCAGTACTTTAGCTCATAGTCCTGGAATAACTCATGAACCTCCTGAAAGACACAAAGCCATGAAAAGTCAGTAATTATATCAGTTTGGTTAGTGCTTAGCAGTTAACCCAGCTTGACTGCTACCCTCCCTGGTCACACTGCCACTCCCCATCCCTGGCATGCTGCCATCTTCCTTCCACACTGCTATCTTCCAACACACCCATCTAACGCTCAAACTACGCACTTACTGCCCGCGTGAACCTGTACCTCACTGGCACCTCTGTTCATACGCACACTGGCATCTAGCACGCGTGAACTAGTCGCCAAAGCTGCACAGGTCGCCTAAGGTCACACTGAAATCCCAGCTCCAATGCTCTGGGGAAGCATTTCCTGACAATTTCCCACAGAATGTGCCCTCATAAGCCAATCACCATCATGTCCTGATCTATGCCTCTCTTGTGGAAATAAGTATATATTAAATTATTCTGCATGCTCCAGTTTAGGCAGGAAATATGCCTGTAAATGTTTGTAACAAACATGGAGAAAAAAACAAATGTATATTGCATGTAGTGTGATAAGCAAATTGTAGATTTTTTTAAATTATAAACTAAATTTAAATTAAATGGTTTTATAAAAACAATGTAACAAAAACAGTATAAGTTGAAGTCAGCTCCTCGTGCTCCTCACAGCAAACAAGGTATAAGATTACTTTCTGTTTTTATATTTTGCCCGCATCACTTTGCATGAGGCAGGCATCTGAATACATATCAAAGTGAATAGGTTTTGAATTAGTATCTGGTACTGAAAAACTTCTGCATCTTTTTCTTTCTTTCTTTCCTTCCTTCCTTCCTTCCTTCCTTCCTTCCTTCCTTCCTTCCTTTCTTTCTTTCTTTCTTTCTTTCTTTCTTTCTTTCTTTCTTTCTTGAGACAGGGTCTCACCATGTAACTCTGACCAGGGTGATGTTCCTGGGTGGGCACAAATCACACAATTCTTAACAGATACAAAGGGCTAAAGATATCACTGGTGGGATCTTTGACCCCACAGTAGAGAATGACAAGCAACCCACTGGAGGTGACAACGCCTGTGAGGAAAACACAGGTGTCAGCACTGAAGTGTTGAATCCCATAAGTTCTTACTACTGCGACTTAAGTTATAATTAGTTCTCATCTAGCTTTTAGTGGGTAGAAGGTACCAGACTTACTTATACAAAACATCAGAAAACCGGGGGCGAAGGGGGTGATTCCAGGGATAAAGTGCTAGTTAGACAACTCTGAGGGCCAGAGTTTGGATCCCCAGAACCCACATAAAAGATGGGTAGGTGGCAGACAACTTTAATTCCAGCACCCGGGAAGCAGAGGCGGGATCCCTGGGGCAAACTGGCTAGACGAGCAAACTCTGGGTTCAGCGAAGAAATGAGAAACCCTGTCTTAATAAGTGGAGTGCAGAGGGATCAAGGAAGACACCTGATACCAACTCTGGGTCTCCAGACACACACACACACACACACACACACACACACACACACATACACACACACACACACACACAATGAATATGCATACACATACATATGAATGCTAAAAAAAAAAAAGTCAAGAAACCCTGAGCAACAGGAACTCAAGTAGAGTGAGTGATCTCAGCAACTTCTGAGTGTGGATCCTGAGAGGTTCCAGGAAACACGCCCTTACATTTTCAAAGGAGTACATCATCAAGTAACCATTAATAGTTAAAAATGACCACAATTATAATTTTTATACTTAAGAGCAACCTAGAAAAGGAAGATGAAGAACAGGATAGCCACACATTAGAAAGGTTCCCTAGGGCTGTGGAGATGGCTCAGGGTTCTTCCCAAGGACCCAGATTTGGTTCCCAGAACCTTCATGGCAGCTCACAACAATCAGGAACTCCAGTTTCAGGGGTTCAGATCCCCTCTTCTGACCTCTGAGGGCACTACGCACACACGGTGCCCAGACATATAGATATGAAAGCAAAATACCAATCTACATAAAATTTAAAAATCTAAAAGAGAAAAATTTTAAGTTTACCTTTGAATCCAGTGCAAAAGGGGAAGAAGAGTATCAGTATAGTAGGCAAATTATAAAAACATAAACCTTTAATCCCAGCACTCGGGAGGCAGAGACAGGTGGATCTCTGTGAGTACAAGGCCAGCCAGGTCTACAGAGCAAGCTCCCAGAACAGGCTCCAATGCTACAAAGAAACCCTGCCATGAAAACCAAAACAAAACAAAACATAAATTGGGTGAAAACACGACAATCATCGGTCACACAGAACAGACAGACGAAGCTACGCATCTCATACTGCTTATTAGTACGTTTATCATAAATGCCTATAAACACACAACAGTTTTGTGAAGCGGTTTGCTGACTAGAGCTGGTCAGATGCTAATGTGGCTTGTCTTAAATGCTGTGTTTTCTCAGACCTGAAAAACCTCGACTGAGCTCCTAAGGTTCTCCAATGCACAACCGCACTCCTTGCCAACGCTTCACAGAGAAGACTTTATTGGGGGGGATCAAGTGTATTCTTTTGGTGGCACAGACGCTAATCTTTCATTTGGCTGGTGAGCAGCTGCTGAGTGCTAGGTAAAGAAGAGCAATGGCACTCACCACGTTATCAAGTATCTGTAAACAAATGGTGTGCCCTGCCCTCCCTTTATACCCGAGGACATCTTCAGGACCAAAGGTGCATTTTGCAACTTAGAAATCTTATCCTCATGACATCTGTGCCTCTAACCACAGCTCTTCTGTAGTATGGTGTGCCTGGGAAGCCCTCCAAAGCTTCCAGGAGAGAAAGAACCAATGGCCTTTCTCTTTGCCCTGGAAGTGATCCCTCCCTCTGTGCCTCAGCAAGGAGACCAAAGGAGAAATTTCAGGCCTGAGGGAGAGTCCTAGGAGGCATTTGCCAGCATTTCTCTAGGCTCTGCCACACAGACCTGAAGGGACTGAACTGATAGCATGCAGGAGCTGACCCGGCTGTGTGACCTTCCTTCTCACACACACTTTGAAAACACTCTGCTCAGCAACACCATTTAAAAATTCCTTATGGCAAAAGAGTGTGTCAACCTGGCAGTTTCGGTTGACGTTAGTGTGTTCTGGCCAGATTCACTAACATTCCCTGAAGCTTTAGGAAAGCTTCCCAAGTTTCGGCAAAGGATAAACAGCTTTGATTACAGTGGTGCCCTCACCAACTGGGGTAGTCTGAACGTAACTGGCCCTCATAAAGTCATAGGGAGTGGCACTATTAGAAGGTGTGGCTTTGTTGGAGTGGGTACGGCCTTGTTAGAGGAAGTGTGTCACTCTGTGGTTTCCTACGCTCAGGATACTCTGCCCAGTGAGTCAGACCACTTCCTGTTGCCTGCAAGATGTAGGACTCTCAGCTACTTCTCCAGCATTATGTCTGCCTGCATACTTCCATGTCCCACCATGATGATCATGGACTGAAGTCTTTCTTTGGACTGCCATCCCTGTGGAGTCTAGAAGGCTTTCCTTGGTGTCCTCCATCCCTCTGGCTCTTACACTCTTTCTGCCTCCTCTTCCTCAGAGTTCCCAGAACCCTGAGGGGAAGGACTTGATGGAGTCATCCCTTTTAGGGCTGAATATTCCACGGTCTGTCACTCTCTGCATTTTGTCTGGCTGTGGATCTCTGATTTGTTCCCACCTGCTGCAGGAGGAAGCTTCTCTGCTGACAGCTGAGCAAGGCAGCGATCTATGAGAGGAGCAGAACGCCCTTAGGAGCCATGCTACTGTTGCATGTCTTTAGCAGAAGAGGAAGACTGGTTTTCTCCTAGGTCCTTCGCTGATCTTGGCCACTTAAGCAGTGTTAGGTACGGTTCCATCTCGTGGAATGGGCTTTAAGTCCTATCAGATGCTGGCTGGTTACTCCCACAGTCTTTGCGCCACAGCTGCACCAATGTATCTTGCAGACAGGTCACCATTGTAGACTGAAGGGTTTGTAGCTGGGTTGGAGTTTACCTTTCTCCTTTGGTAGTATGCAGAATACCTTCCGGTACCATGAACACCAGTCCATAGGGGTGAAGGCTCTAGGCAAACGCCAGCTTCACCTCTCTGTTCCCAGTGAGTCTTCTGGGCACTGCCTTCAGCTACAGGCCCTTACTATCAATTTGCAGAGAACCACCTAGCCTTGGCAACTGCCTGGGCTGTTGGGGGTTCCATGGGAACAAGTTCTTGGACAAGAACTTGTTTAGATGTAACCCATTCCTGGTACTGGAAGCTTCATTTGATGTGGAGAGATGGCCAGTTGGGGCTCTGTCTGCCCTGTTATTTCGTTATTTCATTTAGACCACCTTCCTATATGTATATACTTTAGGAAGCTTCTACTGAAGCTTTCCTAGGTTTCCATATAATCCCTCAAATGGCTCTTGGTTTTAACTGTTCTTTCCCATTTAGGAATTAGTCAAACCTTTACACTCACATGTTCTATTACATACCGGTATGTGTGTGCTCTCTACTATACTTGTTCTCTGTACAGCCCTGGCTGGTCAAGGCCTCTCCTTACATTTCCCTGACATTTATTTCTCCTTCTGAACTTTTCTCCTTCTCTACTTATTTCTACTGCTCGTTTTTTTGTTGTTTGTTTTTTTTTCCTGCAGGTGGCTTTAAAAACACTGTGAATACTAGTTCTTTGGCATTAGCAACTTTACAAGTGTATTCCCTTAGTACATGGTCTGCTGTTCTGCTTAGCTGAGATTTTTGGTGGCTTTTCATTTTAACAAAGCGGCTCCTTCCCCCTTGAAACTTGTGGAGTCTGTGTCTTAAGTGGGTGGGCAAGTGCACACCTGCAATCCTAGCACTCAGGAGGTGGAGACAGAAGGGTTGGGAGGTCTAGGTCATACTCGGCCACATGGTAAGTTCAGTCAAAGCCAGTCTGGGTTACATAAGACCCTGTCTTTAAAAAGGAAAAGAGCAGGAGTAGGAGGAGGAGAAGGAGGGGGAGGGGGAGGGTGGGAGGAAACGAGGGAAAGGGGGAAGGGAGGCTGAGGAGGATCCTTCCCAATTATAAAATATAAAAATAATCTTGTTTTTCCATAGCTTTCTTCTTTTTACATTTCTGTTTTTGTCTGTTTACTATTTTTTTTGGTTAGTATTTGAGATGAGAGGTCTGAGAGATAAGTCTAGTCTTGAACTCCTAATCCTCCTGCCTCAGTTTCCCAAGTGAGCTTTCAAGCATGAACTTGCAGTTTAAACACAGTGTGAAGTAGGAATTTGGCTTCTCTCACTTGGGAAATGAATTTCATTTTCTTTCCAGCAGGATGACTGGCTGTCAGGCCACCACTGAGCTACTGTAGTAGTTAGCAGGAAAAACTTAAGAGAGGAACTCTTTGCTTTGGGGCTCATGGTTTCGGAGGGTTCCCCTCTGTCAGGGTGGGGAAGGCTCTTGGGGACAGCTCAGTCTACAATATTGAGACTGTATGGTTGAGGTCATTCCCACTGAGGTAGAACAGGAGATAGCACTGCAGCGGGAACCAAGGGCTGGACACAAACACCAAGGCCTGCCCATCACGCTCTATTTCTGCTAGCGAAGCCAAGTCTCGACTTCCAGTTTCCAGAACCTCCCAAAATTACGCCATGAGCTGGAGACCGGATGTTTAAAACATGAATCTGTGGGGACATTTCAGATGCAAGCCATAACACTACCTCTCTCAGACAACAGCCTCCAGATAGACACAAATCAATGTGTTATCCCATGCTTCTGTCCCATTGGACATCTTGTCTAGCCTGTGCTAACTAACAATATGCTATCTTAAATATCTACAAATCTTTGGTTTGGTGGGGGGAAAAGATTCCCCTTATTACTGCTGTTTCTAGTTTGGGGCTTTTGCCAATAAAACTAGGAAAAAAATTCTGAGTAAACTATATATGAGAATAAAATGGTTTGAAGAAGGTTTTGTCCCCTCTAAAGCTCTTGCTGGAGTTTAATTGCCACTGAAGTATTAGAAGGGCAGAAACTTAATCTGATTGTGTCTGGGGATTGACTGGGGTTATATAAGGTCATCAACGTGGAGCCCCAGCCATTGACTACCGGTGGATTTGTCAGACAGCAACAGAGACACGGAGGACACACACAAATGCCCTGCTGTGCCCACCCGATGGCCTGCGCTGCAGCAGACCACTGCAACCCAGCTATCACCATATATGGGTCCTTGACCTTGGGCCAGACTGGGAAATGAGTAACTTTATAGCTTGGCCAGACTCGCGTCTTTCTCTTTCTCTCTCTCTCTCTTTCTTTCTGGAAGAACTATATTTAGCTTATGTTTGTCCTTTGTAGAATCTGCCAGTTTCAGGGACCTTTGAAGCACTTGACACATTCACTAGCAGATCATGACTGTCAAGTGTCACACCCGAGCCAACTTGGAGAGTCACCTGGCATTTTATTTTTACTCATTCTGGTAGGCACACAGGTAGCCAACTGTAGTTTTCATCTGGTTCCCCCTCATGAGTAACCGAGTCACAGACCCTGATTTTTACTTGATCACTGGCCATGTGTATTTCCCAAACAGAAGTATCTGTTCTAACCTTCTAGCCATTTTTAAACTGGTTAATTTAACTTTTTTTTTTTTACATTTGTTTACTTCGTGGAAAGGAGAGGGAACTCACTAAACTGAATGTGTAGAGGTCAGAGGACGACTTGTGGGAGTCAGTTCCCTCCTTCCACCATGGAGGGTCTGGGAAGTGAACTTGGGTCATCAGACTTGGCATCAAGTGCCTCTATCCACAAAGCCATCTTGTCAGTCCATGAATCTTTCTAACTTATACAATATCTGTGGTTTTCTACCCCCCCACCACCTTTTCTTTCTTTTAAGAGAGTCTCTACGCAGGGGGCCCACACCTTTAATTCTCAGACTCCAGGACATAGAAGCAGGAGAATCTCTGTGAGTTAGAGGACAGCCTGGTCTACGTAGTGGGTTCCAAGACAGTCAAAACTATGTAACAGAGAACCCCCGCCAACTGATCAACTACAACAACAAGACAGTCTTACTATGTAGCCCAGGTTATCTCACTATGCAACTAAGGTTGGTCTCAAACCCTCACTTCCTTCTATCTCAATGTCTCAAATGCTAAGATTACGGGGTGAGCTCCCATGTCCAACTTAGAATTTCTTTAAAAATTCTGCCTACTAGTCCTTTGTCAAATACGAATGATTTTCTTCTAGTCTATGATATACCTTTTTTAAAATTATGTCTTCCTGATGAGAAGGCATTCATTTTATCTAAGCTCCACCTATCATGTTTTCTCTTCTGGAGAACATGTTGTGTCCTATTTGAGAAATCTTTACTTACCAAAGATCATAAAGAGATCACTATTTCCTAACATTCGCCCTCGAGTTATGGTGCACCTCTAAGGAACTGCTGAGTGGTGTAAGGGCCAACTTCCGACAGAAGAATTCCCCACTTCCCTGGAGATCCTCTATTGGAAAATCTGAGTCTTGGCTTCACTGGGCTGCTTTAGTACATGTGGATGAATACTTGGATTTCTAGTCTGCTTTGCTGATCTATTCATCTGTTCTTTTTTTTAATCAGTATCACACTATTAAGTCACTACAGATTTATAATAACTACTGAAATCTGGTAGTGTTGGTCTATGAGCCTTTTCTTGCACAATTACCCTGGCTATTCAAAGTCCTTTGCACTTTTGTTTAAATTGTGGATCACAACATCTGCTTCCAAGGATAAGACCTTCAAGTGGAGTTGTTTCAAAGGCTCATGCTGGCATGGACGGCCTGGTCCCCGGATGGTGCGGCTGTCCGTAGCTGGTGGGGCTCAGAGGGGGACCTACTTGTGAGAGAGGTTGCTGGGGACTTTGGAAGATAAATCATATCCCTGGTCCCTTCTCCATCTCTCTGCTTCTTGGTCAGCAGCCTCGTTCATCAGGCTCTTTCGCAATGACTCACCCTGGGCCCAGAAGCAATGGGGCCAAGCAAAACCAGGCTTAGCCCTCTGAATGAGCCAAAGCAAGTTCTCCTCTTTTAATCTATTTTTCTCAGGCACCCTGTCGCAGCAGTGGAAAGCCTGGCTAGTACAGACTGCAATCACACTACAGACATTGGGAAGAGCACATATCAAAATCAAGGCTTCTTCAACTTTTCCCACTCGTGTCTTCTCACCCCATAAATGTTTATATAATACTGGATAAGCTGGTATATAAAATACTAAAACACGAGTGTGTGTGTGTGTGTGTGTGTGTGTGTGTGTGTGTGTATGTGTGTATGTGTGTGCGTGTGCATGCAGGAATTTATATGTACCACATGTGTGTAGGAGCCCAAGGGGAACAGAAGAAGGTGACAGATCCCCTACAACTAAAGTCACAGACAGTTGTGAGTTGCCTTGTGGATGCTGAGAATGGAATCCAGGTCTTCTGCAAAAGTAGAAAGCAGTCCTAACTGCTAGGCTATGTCTCTAGCCCCTCCACCTCTTTTTCTTTTTAATGGTGAAAAAAAAAATGTGTATTTTAGAATTAGCTGCTGGACTCGGTTTAGATGACCCCAGTTACACCGGCAACATCCAGAGCCTGATAAACAGGACGAAGCCAAGCACATGCCGTCTTCTCTCCATCAAGGCCCATTCAGGCTGTTGACCTGGCAACATCAATGTCTGAGAGTTCCTTCACAGCCTGTTTAATCGGTACTTGTTGGCCTTGACATCCATGATGAATACATGTGTGTTGTTTCTTCTATCTTTTCTGTGGCTGACTCAGTGGTCAGGTGGCACTCGATGATGCTTAGTGGTCAGCTTGCTTCTCCTGGGCACACTCTTGCAGGGGTACCTGTGCTACCCCTGGAGTAGCAGAGTCTTTGGCTGCCAGATGGGTGACATGCAGATCTTTTTGTGGCTGTGGGTGGCTCTCAGCACCGTCTCTTTGGATTTCAAGGCCTTCGATTTGGTTTTGGGTGGGGCAAGATCTTCCTTCTTCACTTTCAGAGCCATCATCTTTAGCCAGGGTTTTTTGGGAGATAGCTCAATTGGTAAAACACTTACTGTGCAGATGTGAAAACCTGCACTCAATCCCAACATCCTTTCCTTTTCTTTTTTTAAGACAGGGTTTCTCACTGAATCTGGAACTCACTAATTGACTAGACTGGTGGACCAGCAAGTCATAGGGATCCTCCTGCCTCCGTACACTGCTAGGATTACAGCTTCATGTCATCACATCTAGCTTTTCACTTGAGTGCTAGGGACCCAATCTCAGGTCCTAATGCTTCTGCAATAAGCAGTTATTCACCTAACCATCTCCACAGCTCGCAATCAGCAACTCTTAAAAATAAACATCCTCATCAATGCAATCCCGGTATCTGCTAGTCTGACACTTAGATGCTGAGAAAGGATGGTAGGAAAACAATGAAAGTCCTACAGGGAGAGACTGAGTAAAATTTTTAAGATAAGTAGGTGCATTACTCCAGAGCTGTCCACCTTGGTTTTCTGTTCGTTTTGTTTTTTAAGCATATTTTATTCAGTTTATTTATTTCTGAGTGTGTGAGGGGGTGCAACAGCACGGGAAGAGAGGTCAAAGGACAACCTGTGGGAGCTGGTTCTCTCCCATCATGTGGATCCTGGAGCTAGAACTCACATCATCAGTCCTGGCAGCAAGCACTTCTACATGCCCACTGAGTCACTGTCCCCCACAACTGGCTCTAATTTGAAACAGAGTCTCTCTCTAGAACCTGAGGCTCAGTGATGGGATATACTGCCCAACCATGAGCCTCAGGAGTCTTCCTGTCTGGACTTCCCCAGTGCTGGGATTATAATCAAATGCCACCATGCCTGGCTTAAGAAATATTTTTTTAAAAGGGGGGGGGGTGCTGGGATTGAGCACAGGTTTTCACATCTTCACAGCAAGTATTTTACCAGTTGAGCTATCTCCCAAGCCCTGGATTCCAGGTTTGGCGTAAGAGGACTTTCTGACTTAGCCTTGAGAAACTCATGAAGTTTCAGCATTTGTCTTAGCAGTCAACTAACGGGAACCATTGGTTGTTTACTTCAGCCCAAGCACTGTGTGGACAGTGTTTTGTTTAGTCCTCACACCACAGCAGCAGTATTTTTATATCTAGAGCTTAAAGTGCGGCCTTATTTTAAGTGAGGCCTAGATGTAAATGACTTGCCCAGAGAGTATGAGACAACGGGGCTGGGGTTTCATTCTGGCTGGCAGAGAGCACAGCAAACAATGATCTACTACACCACAGCATCTTAAGGGTCTCTGTGACGAGGATAACACCCACTCCCATCACATCCCTGGAGCCGCATCCCTGACCCGCTAACCTTAGACTGGGAGCAGGGCAGGAACAAGGTCAGGGCGTTCAGCACGCAAATTCCTTGGAGGCAAAACTAAAACAGAGTCACTTGGTTCTGGCAGCTAAATGTCTGGTCATGCCACTCCCTTAAAATAAACACCCACTGCTTAATTTGGCTGATAAACTCTTAATCATCTAGCCATGCCTACTAAAGGTCTCAGCCTGCATTTTATTATTACCCATTTCAACCTTTATGCCTTGGCCACAGGGGACCAACTCTAGCCAGTTTTTCCTTTTGTTTTTAGGAAACTCAGGTATGCATGCTCTTTTTAACTTTGGGGGTATTTTGGAGGGGTGGTGAGGTGGTGTGTGAGTGTGCAAGCTTGTGAATGTGGAGGTGTGCACACCCGTGGGCATGCTTGTGGAGGCCAGAGCGGGCTCCTAGGAATCTTCCTCTCCCGCTCTCCACCTTACTGCCTAGGCAGGGTCTCTCCCTGAACCAGAAGCTCACCTTTTCAAGGCTTTTCAAGGCTGACTGACCAGGGAGCACTAACGAATCACCTGTCCCCACTCTCCAATGTTGGGGTTACCTCCAAGGCCAGATTTCCACATGGGTGTTAGAGATTTGAACTCAGGTCCCCATGCTTACAGAACAGCGCCGGTACATCCCAAGCCTTCTCCTTATCCCTACAAAGTTTACTATAAATCTATAACTTTTCCCGAAACAAAAGAGGAGTCATTTGAAACTCCCACTACCCAAACCTAGGACAACTGAAACATCGAAGTAATTATAGCAGTGGAATATCACCCTCTGAACAGGACACCTTGCATCCGTACTGATGCAAATTGGTAACTGAATACATTTGAATGCTTCAAAAAGAACAGGACGGTTGATCTCAAGAAGTATCTCCCTGAACATCTTTATCATTCTGAAAGGAACACTTTCATGGCCTGGCACACTCTACTTTAGCCAAAAGTGACTCAACTGAACATCATCAATGGGGGAGGGAGGCGGGACTTAAACTGCACATCACCTGGAACCCTACTGCCAAAGTCACACAGCTCTAATTGTGAGGGAACATCACACACACCCAAACTGAAGAACATTCTGCCAAGTACCTGGGCTGCAATCTCCGAAAAGGTCACGGACAGACTTGAGCAGTCATTTCAGGCTGAAGGAGGCCAAAGAGGCAGGGTGATGGAGCACACCAAGTGACGGAACGGAATGAACCCTTTCACTGCAAAGGGCGTGATGGGCAACCGGCCGGAATAGGCGCAACCTGAGGTTAGGAGGCACCAGGGGGACCTTGATGGTGGTGGTGGTGGTGTGGTTACACCAGATGATACCCCAGTTTAAAAGAAATACACGATAAAGTACAGTCGCATGCCATATAATGATGTTGTCAAATACGATCTAGATATAGAACGGCCATGGTCCCGTAAGACTGCAGGGTGCATATGTGAAAGTTTCTATCACATACCAGCCCCATAGCCGTGGTAAGGTTGAATAATAGGGTAACACTCACACATCCATGGTGATCCCGGTATAAACAACCTACAGCACTGTCAGTCATACTAAAGTAGAAAGTATAATTAAGGACTGCAGGGTACAGGACACTCACAGCTAACACTCAGCAACAATGCTGCCGGTCTATGCATTCACGATAGCATTCTTAGAAGCATTTCACAGAGCGCCCTGCTGATAAAACAGTTCACTGTAAAACAACACGTCATCTCGGGCCAGGGGAAGTCTCGTGTGTGCACCCCAACTCCTGACTGCAGGGGGGCATCGGCAGTCACCGACGGCCATCATGCAGGTCTATGTGAGTGTACGCTATGACACCCACCCCACGGCAAAACTGCTGACCCGGATCTCTCTGTGCACGCCCCTCATTAAGCGATATGTGACTGCATGGCGGAGGTGTGCACTGGGTAGGTGCATGGCGGCAGTTCTGGGGAAGGACAACTCCCTGGGCTGTATCTACTGCTTCTCTGGAAGCTTGGAACTTTGTCTGAGAATCCAAAACACCCCCAGCACCACACGTTCTTGGACGTCGCCACTTTCACTGTAGCTCAGGCCGCAAAAGCTCCCAAAGTCAGGGAAGTGGAGACGAATTTGAATCTTTTTTAAAGTAGTTAAACAGGCAAGATAATAGAAGATCCAAAGTCCAGGAAATAGAAAGCAAACAAAGGGGAGATAATCGGAGTAGCTGGTGGGGATGGAGTGGGAGGCACTGGAGGAAGAAAGAGTAGATACAGGCACAAATACAGGTTCAAGCAACTCCTGGTGGGTTCGGATGGCATTCTGGCATCCAGGTAGAAACAAAGTTTAGTAAAGAAAATGGCAAGTAAGGTCGAGGAGGGGACAGTTCGTAATCTACAGTAACTGCACACAGAACACAGTGCCCACAAAAGCAGTGCAGGGGCCCCAGAAAGTTGTCCCCAAATTCAACACAAGAAAAACCATTTTTCTTATAAAGAAATGCCAAGATAAGGTTCTTGACACACTTTTTAAAACTATCTTTAAAGCCACGTAGTGATGGAGCACACCTTTAATCCCAGCACCAGGGGAGGCAGAAGCAGGCAAATCTCAGAGTTTGAGGCCAACCGATACAGAGTAAGTTCCAGGACAGCCAAGGCTACACAGAGAAATCCTGTCTCAAAAGAGAGAAAGAAAGAGAACACGTGAAAAGAAGGGGAGGGGAAGAGAAGGGAGGGGAGGGGAGGGGAGGGGAGAAAAAAATCTTTAAGGCCAGGCAGTGGTAGAGTACGTCTTTAATCCCAGCACTAGGGTGGGGTGGGGATTGGGTAGAGGCAGGTGGATCTCTGTGAGTTTGAGGTCAACCTATACAGAATGAGTTCCAGGACAGTCAAGGCTACACACACAAAAAAAA
>PVIU01024857.1:0-24768 GCA_004026605.1 Ondatra zibethicus
GTCAGGACAGTAAGAGCATGTACTATAGACTGTATAGTGTGTGTCAGGACAGTAAGAGGATGTACTATAGACTGTATAGTGTGTGTCAGGACAGTAAGAGCATGTACTATAGACTGTATAGTGTGTGTCAGGACAGTAAGAGGGTGTACTATAGACTGTATAGTGTGTGTGTCAGGACAGTGAGAGGATGTACTATAGACTGTATAGTGTGTGTCAGGACAGTAAGAGGATGTACTATAGACTGTATAGTGTGTGTCAGGACAGTGAGAGGATGTACTAGGCCTGTGTCGGCTTAAGGAGCAGGAGTGCTTGATAAGTGTTGGCTACTGATGACAGGGTGGGGGTTTGAAACCATGTGGAAGTGTTGAGGAAAACTGAAGAAACACATACTTGATAAGAGAGGTGAATTGTACTGAGACCCGTTCTGTGCTGTTTTGATAATTGGGGCAAATCAGATGGTTTAAAGGTACTGCCCACAGTGCCTTCTCTCTTGCTGGAAGCAGCTGTGTGAATGTCAGAAAGCTGAGTTACCGTGTGAGCTTTCTGCTGCTCTTTTGTAGCTCCAAGACCGCATACTTTATTAAGGAAATAGAAGTGTATCATGAGGTCCTTTTAGTAAAAATTAGCTTTTTTTTTTAATAAGTAAAAAGCTCATAGCATGCAGCCTTTAAAAATGTGCCTGAAGGAAAAGATAATAGATAAGGTGGAGAAAAATGAATTAGTTTACACTAGGCTCATTTGTGAAAAATTGTAATTAGGGTAGATTAAGTGGGTGGTTAGAAACTTTGAATTGACCTCTAGTTTAAGGTCTGATGTTGATGTATCTCCAGTAGCTGCCTCCTGTTCATGGGGAACACACCCATGATGCCAATGGGTGCTTGAGGTCACATGGGACGGAATAATGTAGATCGCATGTGCCTCCTGTAAAGTTGAGAATTTTTATCTTTCCTGTAAGCAGTGATTTTTGACCTGTGGGTTATCTTTCTTTGAGGTGAAAACATTCAAAATCCAGCTTTTTTGGAAAAATACATTATGTTATTGTTATTTGTCTTAGTTATACTATAGGCTACTGTGCTGCAGAACACTGGAACCTTGAACTCTGACCTAGTGGCTGAGAAAGTACTGGATGGCTAAGTGTCAGTGTTTGCATGGCTCAGACACAGGGACACTCGTCATGACCAGTCTGCATCTACTTTCTCTGTTAGAGACTTCGTGCTTCCATTCCTACGGTCTTCCTGAGATCTCTGGGCCACCAGAAATCATAAAATTGGGTACTTCACCTTCACAAACCCACAGCCTGGTTCTGTGGGCCCTAGATAACACATGATCTGTTGTTGTCTTCCTACCTTCCTACCTCCCCTTTTTTGTTGTTACCGAGAGGTACAGATCTCTTTGGGGTAAGAATTCAATAGTTAATCTCTTTGTCTTTCAGGAAGACAAATTTCTTATTAAGGGGTTTTCTTCTTTTGTTATGGGATGGATACCTCTGCAACTAACACTTACATTAAAGGAGGCTGATATTGCTCTTAATCAGTGGCAGACGATGAAGGGAGAATGGAATATGATTTTTAAAACTGGAATCAGTGGAAGGGTTTCCATGCAGTTTGGTCCAGAAGTGTCAGCATCTGTATTGTGTGGCTGGCTATCCTCTCACAGAAACCTCCCGGTTCTCAGCTGGGTGCAACTTTCTCCCCCAGGCCAAATTCTTACATTCTTGTAACATTCTGAGTCCATCTCTAATAGCTGCTCATCTGAGGAGAAGCTTAAGTTCATCAGCATCTGGAGAGTGTTGACAGAGCTTCTTCAAGACCTGGGTTTGCAAATAAATGACTCAATGGTTAGAGGTGCTTGCTGCCAGGTCTGCCAACCTGAGTTCAATCCGTGGGACCCATGGGACCCATACCTCCATGAGTTGTTCTCTGACCTCCTTGTGTACCCTGGGGCACTTGTGTGTGTACATATACATGCCTGTGCACCCGCCAGACAAGCAATAAGCAAATGTAGAAAGAAAGGAAAACAGGTGACAGTCCCAGGCAAACCTGTTGTTGTGAATTATAAAGTAGGTGTCTATTCAGATGTGTTAAAAATTCCAAATTAAATCAGAATGCTAATTTAGTTTGAAGAAAAATAGAAATTGTTACATCAAGAGACAGTGATTAGGTAAATCAAATAGAAAAGTAAAATACAAAGAAATGAGAATACTTATATTTTAAGTAGTTCTGAATGGAATTTTTCTTGTTTAGCTTTTTTTTTGACCATTATCCATACAAATTGTAACCAACATTTTAAACAAAGAAAAACATCCATAATTTATTTTTTGGGAATGTGGGTATAGTTTTTTTATGCTACTTTTTGCTGTTTGGGGATGCTGATAATCTTATGGGGACCTAAAGAAAATTTAGAACTATGGTCAGGTTCTGGCTGGAGTATCCTGTGAGGCTTGATCATCTCAGGCAGCAGCAGGATGTAGAACTCAGACATCTGGGTCATCTGCTCCTATTGGAGATTTTTTAGGGGTTCTTTTTTGATCAAACCTTATTTTTTTTAATCTAGAATGAATCTACAGCCTCTCATTTCCTGTGGAAACAAAAGGAAAACCTCTTTTTTAAAAGCAGCATACCTTTTAACTTAAATTTTGAAGTCAAGGCATTTTTAAAATACATATGTTGGATTAATCCAGCAGCATTTATGATCAAATGTTGCTCATTTCTCAGCAGTCATACAATTCAAAGACAATACAATAATATACAGTATCCAGACTCTCTGTGTATTTTTTATCTTTACATGGCTTTATTTTAAACATTTTTTTTTATTTTTAATTTTTGGCTTTTTGAGACAGGGTTTATCTGTGTATTTTTGGCTGTCCCAGAACTCACTCTGTAGACCAGGCTACAGAGATCTGCCTGCCTCTGCCTCCCAAGTGCTGGGATTAAAGTTGTGTGCTACCACATCTAACTACTCTCTTTTTTCTTTTAAGGACTTTATTCATTTTTTTTCCATAAGCCTACATATATTTTTAGACATACTGTAAACCATTTAGAGGGCTTTTTAAATTTGAAACTATCTTTTCTGTATATCTCTCTTTTTTGACCACTTGAGTCCTTAATTTGCTAAATGATATGGCTAGGATTAAAGCTGGATGGATGGATCCACCCCATTTCTTAGCTTTTTGAGAGTCTAGCCTTATATGGCAGAGGTACTGGCCGGAGCCATGTTTATTCTCACAACTCTATGGTGTTTTAAGGTCCCTGGCAGCACCAAGAAGCATGTTGTCGGCAATTTATAAACACCATTTATAAACACCATTTAAGTGTTGGATGGCAGGGCCTCTTTAAAGAGCTGCAAAGTTTTGCTGCTAAATCTGAGACAGGAAGCCTCTCTTAAATGAGATACATTTGTCTCTAGCAAAGAGAACAAACCTGAGAAATTGCTGCTACCAAGAAGTCATGCTTAATGCTGTTATTTTGTGTCTAGAATTACTTCCCAAGCTCTCTTAGGTTTTCTGTGGATATAGTTGCACCATGTTGGGCGCCATTTGTTGACAGAGGTTTCTGTCCCACCTGGTCCTGAATTCGTTCAGTCCTAAAGAGACACAGAGAGGCCTACATTAATTATGAACTGGTTGGCCTAGTAGCTCAGGCTTCTTACTAACTCATAACTTATATTAGCCCATAATTCTTGTCTGTGTTAGCCATGTGGCTTGGTGCCTTTTTCAATGAGGCAGTCAGATCTTACTTGCTCTGTGTCTGGGTGACGACTGCAGACTGAGCTTTCCTTTTCCCAGAATTCTCCTGTTCTCATTGCCCCGCCTCTACTTCCTGCCTGGTCTCCCTGCCTATGTTTTCTGCCTGGCTACTGGCCAATCAGCATTTTATTAAACAAGTACAAGAAACAAATCTTTGCAGGGTAAAACCATTGTTCCACAGCAGGAATCTACCATTGTCAATATTAACAAGAATTTTAGGCGTACAAAAATATTTCTTTGCAAAGTGTTTCTTCAGTAGGTTAGAAAGACTTTTCTTTAAAAGGCATTGATAGAAAAAAAAATCCTAGTTTTCTAAACAATAGGACTGAATCGTTATCTTTAAAAAGGTTTTACAAATTTGTGGCATGATTAGCTTGATTGTTGTTAATTCCTTTCTATATGTTATATATGTGCTAGGTTATATATTTGTACTGTGTGTGTTCATGTGCATGTATGCCACAGTGTATGTTTGTGTGGAGGTCAGAAGACAGCTTTCAGGAATTGGTTCTACCTTTCCACTGTGGGTTCTGGGGATCAAACAAGTCAGGCTTGCATGTTAAAGTTTTACCTCCTGAGCCACCTTGCTGAACCATATGTTTGTGAATTTAACTTGGATATAAGAAGTGTTAGCAAAGTCTGATATAGTGATGGAGCTGTAGCTTAGTGGTAGAATAGTTATCTTGCATACATGGTTCAACCCCCCCCCCCCAATGAAACCACTATTGATGGAACTTGGGAGATTGCTCATTGGATGAGAGTGCTTGGCAGCACAAGTATGAACCAGGAGTGCCCATGATCTCTGTGACCCGAGTGCTTGGAGCAAGGGTCATTTGGAGACAGGAGGATGGTTCACTCAGCCTTGTTGCCCAGCCAGCTTAGACGAAAGCATTGAGCTCCATCCAGAGTCAGTGAGAGACCCTGTCTCAAGGGTGGGTGCTGGGACCTGACCTGAGGTCCTCTGGAAAAGCAGAAAGTACCCTGACCACAGAGAGAGCCTTCTGAGCTTCTCTCCAGTCCTCGTTGTCATTTTCTTGATGACTTGAAATTGTTTTCAAAATGTGTGTTGGGTGTGAATCTTGATTGCACATGTTCCTTCCTAGATTTCTCTAAACTCTAGCTTGCATTTTCAGCTTTTCATGAAGAATATCTGATTTTAACAATCAGTTTTTCCCTTGTGTGCTATTTAAGAAATCTTTGTCCTGTTTGAAAAAGTTATAACCATTTTCTGTCACCTTATAGAAACTTTATTGTCCTAAATTTTGTTTGTCTCTAGCACGCCCCTGCTTTTTTATATTTCCCATGGTTTGGGGTTGGATGCTATTAATTTGACCGCTCTTGATTTTAGCACAAGTAGATACAAAAAAATCTATTGCTATGACTTACTCATCAGAAAATATTTTAAAAATTACATTTATTGTGTATGCATGTGTGTGCTGTGTATGTACATGTGGAGAGCAGAGGACAACTTGCAGGATAGGTTCTTTCATACTTGTGTGTTCTGGGGGATGGAGCCGAGATCATCAGACTTTGCACCTGAGGCCTTCACCTGCTGACCCATCTTGCTAGCCCAAGAAACATTTTATTTCTATAACTGGTATATACTTACTAGATGTTAACATTTTGTGCTCTTAGTTAAATCTGTTGGGTCTGTAAAAGTTTTAAAAGTTTTTGCCCTTGATTGAAAGGTTGTCAGTTTTCCTCTACGCTGTAGTACGTTTGTTTGAGTCTTGTGATGATGAAAGATGTGTGTCTTTTTTTTTGAGGCGGTATCTCTGGCCCTGGGTGGCCTTGAACTTCCTGTGTGGCCTGACATTGAGCTCTTGATCCTCCTGTATCTACTTCCCAAAAGGGCAGGACCCATACCTAGTTTAGTTTATAGTGATGGCTAAAACATGAATTGAGTTGAGTGCAGCTGCTGTGTTGAAGCAGGTGGCTTAGTCATTATTAAAAATGAAGTGATCAGCAGCAAAAAAGATAAATATATGCTTTTTAAAGACCAGAGTGAAGTACCTGGCAAATAGTCAGTTCCCTAAATATTATTTAGTACTTCTGTTCCTGATGCTTTGAACCTAATGAAACTTGGGACCTGACAGAGACGATTTGTACTATAGTTATTTTTATTAAGTAACATGACTTATATCTGACTTCTATAAACAGTAAAATCAACTTGTCAGTTTATACATAACTTTTTGCTATGTATAAAATATTTTAATATTTTAAACTTTGCCAGTGTTCTGATAGTTCCTCCATGTGTTATTTACTTATGCAAGTTATTTTTAAGAACATGAAAATTTTGTTTAAATTAGGCAGAGTATGTTTAATTTTGACATTGAATCATTTTTATTTTTATTTATTTAGGAAATCTCAGCTATCAACGAGACTTTTAAAAGGCTCTCTAAATACTTGGTAAGTGCTTGGTTTTCTTGAACTTTTGCATGTTCCTTAAACTTATGTATATGTTCTTAAATACTCCTGATAACAGCAAGTTGAATTACAATAAGAATTATATTTGTTTTCATTTTTACCTAGGTACGAGAATTTCTCCTCTTTATATCTTTTGTGATCCCTCTACACATTGTGTCTAGAAAATCAGGTTAGTAATCAGGAATAGCAAATTTATGAGTTAAGTTGAGACTTTTCCTACCTGAGATTTTAAAGTAATGATCTATTAATTGCCAAAAGACATGCAGATTTATTATTATTGTTATTATTACTATTCTTCAATTTATTGCTTTACTGTTCCTTAATGTATTAAATCTTGTTTACTATAGTGTTTCAGCATAAACACTATTACTGAGGGTCAGCATCTATCGTGTTTCCAATCTGTATTATTTTAATTTCTTTGTTTTAAGATTAAAATGAAAGCTTTTGTAGTTGCCTCTAATTAAGAATCTGTTAAGTTACCATTTCACTAGGGAACACGGTCCTCAACCCCATCTCTGTGTATAGTATGTGTGTGCTCACACACGTGACTATAGACATGTGTGCATGCTTGCTGAAGCCCGAGGAAGATGGCAGGCGTCCTGCTTTATTACTCTTTCATCTTACTCTCTTAAGGCAGGGCCTCACTGGAACTTTAGCTCACCATCTTTTGGCCAAGCCCTGACAGTCTTTTTGTGTCCTTTAACCCAGTGGTGGGTCACAGCCTGTGTGAGCTCACACAGCAAGCTCCCTGTCACACAGCCGCCCCTCGTCAGTGATCCTCGAGTGTATTGTATACACTGTAGTTGTAGACTAGTCAGTGATCCTCGAGTGTATTGTGTACACTGTAGTTGTAGACTAGTCAGTGATCCTCGAGTGTATATTCAGTATACACTGTAACTGTAGACTAGTCAGTGATCCTCGAGTGTATATTCAGTATACACTGTAACTGTAGACTAGTCAGTGATCCTCGAGTGTATTGTATACACTGTAGTTGTAGACTAGTCAGTGATCCTCAAGTGTATTGTATACACTGTAGTTGTGGACTAGTCAGTGATCCTCGAGTATATTCAGTATTTATCTATAGTCTAAGTCTGTGACAGGCTTTATCCCAAGTCCACAGAGAACACTGGCATTTCTTGTGTCTGATAGCCAGAGCGCAAAGGAAGCAGTTACTCCTGTGTGTGTGTTTCAGCTCCTCAGGTATTTGTTTCCATTAACCGTAGGTTTGACTCTGTGTGTTACAGAGAATATGTTGTTTGTGTGTGATTGGTTTATATCAGTCTGTGTTCTGCAAGTGTTCGTTCCTCTGTCCCCTGAGATGAGACAGGCTGTTGCTCTGTATCCCTGGCTGGTCTTTGGATAGCCCAGCTTCCCATGTGTTGGGATCTGGCAGTTTAACATGCCTGCTTGTGATTTCTGTTCTTGAAAGAAAATGGATCCATACGAGATACATCTTTGTTTCTTTTTAACTGAATATGTTTTTCTACTTGCCATGTGGCTTTGGGTGGCCCAAAACTTTTCTAGAGTAACACAGACAGCACAAGGCTGGAATGCTGGGGAGGTGTGAGCATACATCTGAGTCCTGTCTCTACCCACTTGTCCACTGCCCGCCATAAACTCCTCCAGGACCAGGGCATCAGGCTGATAGATGAGAAGGCTCAGATGAAGGGGCTGAGCACGGGTAGTAGCCGCACCGCGAAGGGAACAGTTTGGAGTTTCTGCCCACAACACCAAGATCAGAAGTTCCTTTGAAAGAATACAGCAAAATCTAGATATGCTGTTATATTTTTACATTGTCTGGTTCCCTCCAGAGTAATTAGATAGGCATGGGAAGCAGATAGGACTTGTTTTCAGATATAGTAAATTAACACGTGGGAACTGACTCTGAGTAGGGCCAGATAATGGCTGAAGATTTTAAAGTAATTCGCGAGTCTCATCAGAAAAACCGAGAAGCCCTGTGTTGAAAGGATGCGAGGAATAAACCTAGGAGAGACCAGCCAGAGCTGGGGGAGCAGCAGCAGCGACGCTGAAGAAGCAGGAGAGCCTTTAAGAGCTGTCTGGAAGGAGTTACTTAAGTAAGCAGAGCAACTCTTTAGTAAAGAGGAGAGTCAATTAACTTAGAGTAATAAAAGTCCTCACCCGGAAGGCTGGGGAGGATAGAGAATAGAGACAGAAGAGAGTGAAAACCTGTTAGAGACAGCCATCTGTCCAGAGTCACGTTAGGGTGAATAATGGCTGGGGTTCTGTCTGGTGGGACGTGCAGCCTACAAAACCAAGACGCTCAGGCAGAGCCAGCATGAAAGGCTCCACATCTGGTCACCCAAGTGGTCGAGCTGCTCAGTTGTCACAGAGACAGAGGAAACCCTGAAAGCAGTGATAGAAAAAGAGCTTCTCAGAAACAGTGTTGGCTAGGAGATGAGGAGTCGGTCCTTCAGGGAGCCAGAGGGAGAGCCATCACATGTGACTTCTGTGACCATTGTAGTTCTAAGTCGGTCCTTCAGGGAGCCAGAGGGAGAGCCATCATATGTGACTTCTGTTGTAGTTATAAGGCAAAACAAACACAAGTTCAGATAGAGAAACACTGGGATTCCTGTCATCTGACCTAAGTTCTAAAGGAACTCCATCAGTTTGAAGGGAAATAGCCCCAAATGGCAGGGTCACCTATTGAAAGAATTCACATCAACGCTCATAAATATGTAATTTACTATAATTTTTTTCTGATTTTAAAAAAGCTGCATGCTTTTTTCTTACCATAAAAATAAAAACAGCAAAATATAATTCTCTATTGTTGACTAAATACTGTGTACATGAAAACATTTGTCAAATTGTGATGTTTCTTTTTGACTAAATTTTGATTTTGTTGATGTCATGGTTGAGGGTCTTTATTGTGCTTTTGTGTATTTGAATGAGTTTCTCTTGAAATACCTAAGATATGATATGCCAGACTGTATTTAATAATGCTATGACAAATGGATGTTGGCTGCTGTTTATTCTCTTATGCTTTATTATATGAAATCTGTTTACATTTTTAATTTCTGCTCAGGATTTTTAGTAGCATATTTTTACTTCAAATGTGAAGATTTTATAACATAAACGTGCTGTTCTAACTGTTTCAGGTAGGCAGTTCAGGGACATTAATTATATTCACATTGCTGGGTGCTTATCACTGCCGGTATCCAGAGCTTTCCCCTATTCCTGCCAAAGCTCTATGCTAAGTAAGGCACTGGTCCCCCAGCTCCCACTTCTCTTCTTCAGCATTGCTAGAGGGTGTGCCTTAGCCGTGAGTGCTCTCAGCATTGCTAGAGGGTGTGCCTTAGCCGTGAGTGTTCTGTGCATTCTCTTCTCTCAGCATTGCTAGAGGGTGTGCCTTAGCCGTGAGTGTTCTGTGCATTCTCTTCTCTCAGCATTGCTAGAGGTGTGCCTTAGCCGTGAGTGTTCTCAGCATGGCTAGAGGGTGTGCCTTAGCCATGAGTGTTCTGTGTGTCCTTCACACCAACTGCTTAGACAGCTGTTTGCGGACCCTTCTAAGTGTGGGGTCGATTTTCAGAAGTTTTTATCTGAAGACCATTTTATATTTTTGCCTTTACATTTCATACCTTTTATTTTAGAAATTCTTTTAGCATCTCTGTATGCCCTGGCTGTCCGAAAACTTGCACAGACCAAGCTGGCCTCAAATTTGCATTGGATCTACTACCCTAGACTCTGGAGGGCTGTTTGTCAGCATGTGCCACCATGTCTGACTTTTTATATTTTGTTATTTTGTATTGTATTTTGGAAGGCTGAATCCTGATTTTCAAGAGCTCTGTTGCGTCTTGTACTGAAGGACCCCTGCATATGTGATTAAGAATTTTGAAATGAAGAGGCTAGGAAGAGAAAGAGGTGAGAGAAAGATGCCCAGGTCATAATGTGCTTTGAAGGAGAGAGTGGCCAGTAATCTGGGGACTCAGTAAGCGCTCTGCAGGCTATAAAAGTAAAGGAGAGCAAATTAACTTGGCCTGCAAGCACTTTGGATTTAGCTCAGTGAAACTAGTTTTGAACTTGTGGTTTCAAGAACTTTGAGCCAATCAGTGTATTTTCTGCCAGTGAGTTTGTGGTAGTTTGTGGCACAGCCACAGAAGCAGGTGCAGACCTTGGTTCCTATCCATGGAGTGTTGCCATTAAACAATTCTTAGATGCTTGTGGGAGAACCTGGGGACATGTAACAATGGTAGAAGTGAGTGGAGAAGGCCTAGCTTGCCTTGAATAAGGTAAAATACAAAAGATTTGCCGAAGAGGCCTCAGAAGGAGGTGAAGGACCCTGTTTTTAGAACAGAAAAGGCAGTACTGGGGCTAGAGAGACGGTAGAGTAGTTAAGAATCCTTGCCGCCTGTGCAGAGGACCTGAGCCGAGTTCCCTGCACCTTTAGCTCCAGGAGATCTGATGCCCCTCAGGGCTTCTGCAGGCACATACAACCATGTGCCCATACTAACATACATGTATACAATATATACATGCTCACACAAATAAGTAAATAAAAATACAAGGAAAAGGAAGCCGATTTCCTTAGACGGCTGGCGGAGGCGGTGTTAGTGGCACTGCTGGTGAAGGCGTCTGTGGTGACGTGCGGAGGCTGGTGTTGAGCGACTGTCTTTCATTGTCCAGTTTATTTTTCAGCACGGACTCACTGAATGTGGAATTTCTCAGTGGGTTAGACTGGCTGGTCCATGAGCCCCTGCACCCTCCTCAGTGGTAGGGCTGCAGTTGTGTGCGAGCCTTTTACACGGGGATCTGACTCAGGTCCCCACGCTTGCACAGCAAGCGTTTCACCTACCTCGCTGTCCTCAGTCCCTACATTTATATTTTCATATAATGTCAGTATTCCTTGGAGGAAACATCTTTTAGAGCTGGGGATCAAACCTGAGGATTTGTACATAGTGGGTAAGCTCTACCACTGAACTATTTCCCTAACCCTATATATGCTTAGGCATAAAGGCTTTGAGACTTATTATTTTTTGTTTTGTTTTGTTTTTGATTTTGATTTTTGAGACAGGATTTCTCTTGTGTAACTCTGGCTGTCCTGGAACTCTCTCTGTAGACCAGGCTGGCCCTGAACTCAGAGATCTGTGTGCCTCTGCCTCCCCAGTGCTGGGATCAAAAGCGTGCAGCACCACTGCCCTGCTACTTTGAGACACATGGACATGTAAAAAGTTAACCCAAGGTCAGAACTTCCTTGCTTGAGAGTTGAAATTTGAATTTATGATGACAACAGTTATCTAGCAAAATATATTAGGCCGTTTAGATGTGCTTACTTACTGAAAAAAGTTACTTGTAAAGTAGAAATGCATTGTTTGTAGAATCATTTTAAGTGGTAACATGTGGTAATGGCTAATTAGTACATTTGGATTATAAATATCCATACACTTAGCCTTTACCTACTTTTTAAGTCCTTTTGTTCTACAGTGGGGTCTTGTTTTCTAATGGAAGCATATGCAATAGTAATTGTGTTTTTAACCATCACTAAGTTGAATTTTTTCAGTGTTTAAAGTAAAATGTAATGCTACTTAGTATGGAATTTCTAAATATTACAGTTCCCTCTTCTGTCGCTTCAGCGTTACTGCACCATGCTCAGCTCTCCGCAGCGTTTAGGAGTCACTGGCAAACTCAAGCTGCTGTGGGGTTCTCTGGGGCCGTGACCACATGTGCCAATCATTGCTAGCATTTCGTTACCAGTCCAGTTAGAACCCTCATGCCACGTGTGCCAATCACTGCTAGCATTTCGTTACCAGTCCAGGTAGAGCCCTCATGCTGTAAGTTCCTGTGGAGCCAGTGCAGTGTCAGGCATCTAGCGTCTCTGCTGGGCAGTGGGGGATCCAGGCCCCGGGGAGGCCCTGGGGGTGAGAGTGGGGCAGCCCTGGTACTCTTTCTGATTAGACATTGGTGACACAACATGGAGAATTTGGATATTGAGTGGTGTTAATTGTTATGGAAATGCAGTTAATGTGATGATACCATCTGGCGATTGTGTGAACACAAGGGAGAGGCGTTTGTGAAATTGTGTGTGGGTGTGGGAGGTGGTATAAGTGAATGTGTGTAGTATGTGTAGGAATGGTGTCTGCAACTTAATTTAGAATGCCTGCAAAGAAAGAATAGACAAGCAATGTTGGCAGTGTTTTGAGTTGAATATAGGTGTGATAAACACAAATCTATAAATATACTCTTCTTTTTCTGCAAACTGGAAACTTCATTTAGAATGTCCATTTTCCCGATGACTCTTCTGCTCGTGACGCTCCTCCTCTCCTGACATTCGAAAGTGATCAGAAATATTATAAATGCTTTACTTAGATTTTTGTTATAGAAATGAGGCTTTTGCAAACCATTTAATCTTTTCTCCTTTGTTTTTCTCCTTGGTGCCTATCACCATTTGTTATAAGTAATTACTTTGCTTGTTATGTTTTTTTTTTAAAAAACTTTATTTTGTCTTTGTTCCTGTAATGTAAGTTTAATGCTTGTGGAAGAGATTTCTGTTTCTTTTGAAATGTCTTTGTTACTCTTACTTGCCTAGCACATTAGATGCTTAGTAAATACTTGAGTTATTGATTGAATAGGAATTAGTTCTGGAAGATCAAGGACAGAACCAAAGAGAATGTTTTGAAAGTTAACCTATGGGGCGTATGGGAACCTAGTGAAAACAATTGTGAGCTCCTACGTGCAGATCTAGAAGGTAAGTTACCCTCGCTTTTTATTGTGAAACCTTGCTGTGCCAACCATGCACCGTAGTTCCAACAACAGGAATTACTCTACGTTATTGGCTCACTTTCCCAGTTGTTTTCAAAATGTTATCTGACTTTTGAGACAAAATCTCCTTCTGATTTTCAACTTACATGGAAGCAGTGCTCCTGGTTAGCTTTGACTGTCCGGGACATCATGCCTTTGCCACAGTGACTGGAGGTTAATCATATGTTTTGCCTGCATGTCTGTCTTTTGTGTTTGGTGCCCATAAAGGCCGGAAGAGGGCATCGATTACAGATAAATGTGGGCCAGTGAGAAGAATGTCGTATTATAGAGAGGTGCGTTGTGTTTGTAGGTTCCTGTGGGTGGGTGATGGTTGGATGGATGGAGCTGGAGATCTACTCCAGGCCTTGTGCATGCTGGGCAAGCATTTAAGGCTGCTACTAACTAAACAAATGAATCCTGTTGTTTCCTCAAGAATTGGAAATTAATTCAGTATGCATAATACAGTATTTAATTTTTTTAAAAGTAGTTACTCATAATTAAGAAGGAAACTAGTTAACTTTATTGAAGTAATCCCGAGGTCTGGGATGTGGTTTAGTGGTGGGTCCTGTATTTGTGAAACTGTTAGGGAAGGATTAGGAGGTGTGGCCTTGCTGGAGGAGGTAGGTCACTGGGGGTGGACTCTGCCTCCAGCCTGCTGATAAGTTGTAAGCTATCAGCTACTGCCATGCTATGCATGCGACACAGCGGTCACAAACTCACCATCCGAGACTGAGCAAGCCCCCAATAAGTTCTTTCTCCTAAAAGTTGTCTTTGTCATGATGTCACCTGACTGCAACAGAGCAGTGACTAAGACAGTGGTGGATCACTTGCTTACCGTGCTGAAGGCCCTGAGTTTCATCCCTAGCACTAGAGAGAAAAAAAAAAAATCATGCTTTTAACTTACTCATGACCAAATATTAATATATAATGTTACCTCTACTTCTTAAACCGGGCTGTAGGTAGACTTGATTAAATATTCACCGTCTTTTTTTTCAGAACAATATTATGGTCTCTTTTTTTGACATTTTAAAAATGTTTATTTCTGTTGGTTAGTCTTTAAGTTATGTCTGTATGCAACCTAAGGATCAATAGTACATTGAATTAGCTGACAGGGAAGAAAAATGATAAATAATGAAAATAACCATTATTGCTTATTCTATTTTTGTTAGAACTAATTTAAGAGCCAAAGGATATTGGAGGTGGTAGGGGAAATGAGGCTGATGAAACATTTCATGGCTGGAGGTTTCAGAAGCATTTTACGCTTTCAGATCTTTTATTTTAGGCTTTGTTTAGAAGCAGTAGTAATGCTGAGGGCTAGACAGATAAGATGCCTTGCTTTCATTGAGAGCAGCTTACATTTGCTGGGGACTTTAAATTGATGCTTGCTTTATTTTACACTCAATAATGTATTTCTCTCATCTGAGCATATTGTATATTTATTGTAAATTATGTCAAGTGTTAATGCTTGGTGTCTGTTCTTACAGTAGCACACTGCATTAATTTTTTCATTAACTCTTTTACCTCCCCTGCCTCCAGTATTTGCTAGAGAAGCACATGAGCAACAGTTGAGAGCCTCTCCCTGAACGTCTCTGACGTGCGGTTCAAAGGAGGCAGCACTAGAGTAGATTTTAGAAGTTCTGTTGTTAAATCATTTTAGAAACTTAGGCTGGTAGTCCTTTGTATTTTCCATGTGCTGTGCTCTTTGATGGTTGGCTGGTGTAACAGCAGCCCAGGAGGGTAGATGCATGGCAGTCCAGCTCAATTACATCTGCAGGCGAGGGTTTAGCTTCTGTTCAGCATACACTGCCTTCAGCAGGCGAGGAAGAGATTACTGAATGATTTTGTTTTTTTCCTTCTGTAGCTTTTATTTACAGAAGGTTGGTTTTCTCCCCCCTGTGAAGTGCATGCCCGTTTATAGGTACTCTGGAAAAACTGATGTAAGTCTAACACGACTGTGGGAAGGACAGTGCACGGGGAAGGCAGAAACGGTGCTGGCTCTTGACAGCTTAAAGCAGGGAAGGAACAGAGCATGGTGCATACACAAACACAGAGCTTTTCAATGCACAGGACATAGGGTCTTGTAATAGAAGGTAGTTTATTATTTTTACTTGCCGTTTTAAAAAAGATGGTTAAAAAGAATCAACATTGGTATCTGAGTGTTCATTGTTATTTTGAATAGGTTTTTTTTTTTTTTAAAGAAGACTTGCGTATTTGTACCTAATGTGCCTCTTTTTATTCTGGGATTTTAGAAAGAATTATAATTACCAGATACAAGTAGCTATCTATATGTTATCAGGAAAGGTAGAATGTTTTAAGAATAAATATTTTAGGAAATGACAAATGTCTTTAATACTGTTTGCTTACATTTTCAAAGAGGGCTTCAGGTTTTAAAAGTTCTCCGTCTACTGAAATGCAGATGATCAAGGGTCAGGAGAGGTTCTGGATGGCTTTTAGGTATTGCCGATATTTAGGTACACAGTCAGATCTTTCTTCTCAGTGAGACTGCTGGTCTCACCCGGCTGCTCATTTCATCATTGTCTGCACTGAGTTGTTTTACACAGAACTTCATTTCTGTCCCTCTCAAGTCTGAGTACAGTCTGCAGAGGGAAGCGTTGACTTTGTACGCTGTGTTTAGCCACCCCCTGCCCTCTCCCACCACTACTCAAAGATTTATACTATCTACTATCCAAATTTTATTTTAAGAAAAGATTTAGGCCTGCGTTTTCTGTTTCCCATTGAATTTTAAGTCGAGTATTAAGATTGAGAACGGGTGCTGTAAGTGGGTCTGGAGTAGAGAAGGAAAGTGAGTGAGCTTACTGTGGGCGTTTGGCAGGCTTCTGGAAGTGTGGAGCCATGGTCATCAGTTCTGATTGGTGAGCTTCTCTGTCCAGCAGTTCTCTCCTGTTGTTCTCAGAGCGGTGCTGCAGCCAGCGTCCTCAGAGTCTGAGCTCTTCTTGAGCAGGGTGCGGGGCGGGGGGTGGGGGGGACAGCAAGGGGTGGGGCTCTTTCCGGTTGGCTGTTGAAATAGCGTGCATTTACAGAGGGAACAGGTTGGATAGGCTGACCAGAAGGTATAGGCAAACAGATCCAAACTGATGGAAGACAGAAAGAGTGGTTAGTATGTTTTGGGGTGTCTTGAGTTTGCTCCTTTGCTAAGTTCTTGAGCTTTAATATGAACACGTTGGAATATTAAAGCACCTTACATTCTTTGTGTAGTAGCAGGAGACTTGATGCTTCTCACAGATTTTCTTGGCGATGAGTTTGTGGCTGTTACCTTCTGTTGTGAACTTGGATTTTCATTCGTTTTATTTCATTTTTTAGCAGTATTTCTTTTATTCAGAGAGCTGCAGAATGAGTCAGTTAGCCAGTTTTAGTCTATATGGGACATTACTTGTGATTTTTTTAAGTCAGATTCTCTCTTAATGATCAAGTCAATGTGTGGCTGTGGCTGCAGCGTTGTTTCTTTTCTAATGAAGAGGTTGAGCTGCTTGCCTTGCTGCTCCGATCTGTTCCCTTGTAGCCATACAACAGACCAGTTGCAGAGATTTTCCGTCGAATGTCCCAGGAAACCAAAGGTAACTACATAGATTTATTTCAAATAAAAAACATACAGTTAAAATGGCTGTATTATTAGTAGGAAGACCAATTAAGATGTTCTTAGCAGTTTCCTTGACCTTGCAGTAGCTATCCAATATCATTTTGTCATCATCAGATTGTGCAGTGGAAATGTACTGCAGTAATTGATTTTGTAATAGGATCAGGTGATTTACCAGCGGCCCTGAAAACCCCTTGCTTGCTCTGACTGTGTAGCACTCTAATGGATGTTGTGATTGCAGCCAGAGTTGATTCAAGACTGCTGGCCACCCACAGCAGCAGCAGCAGCAGCATTTATGTTAAAAATCCGAGTGCTAGGCTTTCCTTGTTTGTTTTCTTTGCTGTCAGTTTTACTTGAGTGTTCCTGTGAAATCTTAGAGATTACAGTTTTCTTTTTCATCGACCAGTTTATAAAAAGTTTATCGGTGTGCCTGGCCTTAAATACAATAAATCATAGTCTTTTCTCTTTGCTTCTGAACTCAGTGACATGAGAACACATGTCTAAAACCTGAGCTTTTGTTAATGAATATTATCTGAATGAAGTAAAATATTAACACCTGGAAATCTCATTAGGTTCCAACTTTAGCTGTATGATAACATTGGGGATACGGGAAGTTGTTGACCCAGAGAGTCACTAGAAATTTTGTTCTTTGTCTTTTTTTTAGTGTTGGCTTCTCAGTGGTTTTTTTTTTTTACTAAGTCTAAACTCGATTATTTCTTAGGAATATCAAGAAAAACAGCACAGGCTATTGTAGTGTTTAAGGATACAGCAAATTAATAAACTTAATATTATTTAATATCCAAAATTTACAAACTGGTTATATTTGAATAATTTTTGGCTTCCTATGCCTTTAGAGTAAACAATTGATTGCGAATATGGGTGTACAAAACTCATTCTTAGAATGCACCTGCTGCTGTAGGCAGTGGGGTCCATGCTGAGATCCTGGATGCTGACATCTTGCTTGGGACTTTGTATCAGTGAATAAATATACTCCCCTTACCTTGCTGGCACAACCGCCTTTCTGTTTAGTATGTAATGCAGTGTTTTGTACAGAACCACACACACATGGATAATGACTTTTCTGACATTCCTTAGATGTATTCTTGCTGTTCTCTCTACCATATTTCATGACACTTAAGATAACTAAATAGTATTCAAAATTTGTTATTGCAGAATCAAGCATAGTACTGCCGTTGCATGTATCCAATTGCACACTGTCCAAACAGTGCATGGGGACCTTTCCTTTCTGATAGGGCCAGGAGCTAACCTGAACTGTTTGATGCCTTAGGGTTTCTTACAAGGTGAAAATATTAACAGTCTCACTTTAAAAGGCAGCTGTAGATAATCGGCATTGGAGTTTGTAGTCTTTATTCTTCCTGAGGCAAGTTTCTTCTTCTTCACTCCTGCCAGCAGCATAAATCCTTCTGCGTGCACATGAGGATGCCATCACCATTGGAGATTTGCTCCAGGTCAGGTCCGAATTCAGTATTTATTGAAAATGTTAAATGATGTACCATCAGCAAATCAATTACTGATAAATGTTTGCTGTAGTATTGTACATTAAAGCCCCCTCTCCGGCTTTGTATAGTTGATTGAGCATAGCTGAGGAGAAATGAGTACCAGTATGTAACCGCTTGCCTAAAATGATGTTGAAAGGTACAGGGCACTGTTACTGTTCTGCAGTGCGATAGTGCTTCATTTAAAATGAAGATGTATCTTGTGAAGTTCTAGCCCTAATAGAGCAGCCTTTTCTCAAGAGCCCCAGATCAAACATTTAAGACCTGGATTTTGTCTGGCTTCGTTTTGATCAAGTTACATATGTATGAACACTTTGAGGCCCCTTAAAATACTCATTCAAAAAGAATCAGTTTATTCTGTCAGAGAGAGAGGCTACAGAGCTGGGACTGAAGCTGTAGAGACTTTGGTGGGATTTAGAGTTTCTTAAAGAATTTGTAGGCAGTGCTGATACCTCCTTTGCCTATTCATGTCGCTTTCTTTTGCTCAGAGTACTGTTTTACTGGGGGGGTTGAGACAGGGTTTCTCTGTGGCTTTGGAGCCTGCCCTGGAACTCACTCTGTAGACCAGGCTGGCCTCGAACTCACAGAGATCCACCCGCCTCTGCCTCCTGAGGGCTAGGGTTAAATGCACCACCACTGCCTGGCCTTTTTTCTTTTTGATACCTAGCATTCTCTATATAGGATATTTGTCCCATGATTTATAATACCATTTAAAAAACCAGACCCAGGGTTAAATTCTGATACTTTTCCTGGCGTTGTTAGGTCGTTTGTTCAGTACTGAACACGGTGGTTTTGGTGAGCAGTGTTTGGAAAGGCACTGTTGCCTCTAGTGCTCCGGCCTGTGTCCTGGTGTGTACATCCGGGGCCTCTAGTGCTCCGGCCTGTGTCCTGGTGTGTACACGCCGGGGCCTCTAGTGCTCCTGCCTGTGTCCTGGTGTGTACATCCGGGGCCTCTAGTGCTCTGGCCTGTGTCCTGGTGTGTACACGCCGGGGCCTCTAGTGCTCCGGCCTGTGTCCTGGTGTGTACACGCCGGGGCCTCTAGTGCTCTGGCCTGTGTTCTGGTGTGTACACGCCGGGGCCTCTAGTGCTCCGGCCTGTGTCCTGGTGTGTACACGCCGGGGCCTCTAGTGCTCCGGCCTGTGTCCTGGTGTGTACATCCGGGGCCTCTAGTGCTCTGGCCTGTGTCCTGGTGTGTACACGCCGGGGCCTCTAGTGCTCCGGCCTGTGTCCTGGTGTGTACACGCCGGGGCCTCTAGTGCTCCGGCCTGTGTCCTGGTGTGTACACGCCGGGGCCTCTGTGGCTTGGGCAACTATAGGCTAGGCTGGATGAATTGGTGCTTTTGGACCAGGTTGCTCTAGTAAGGACTTCTATGTCAGTCATTTCATTTGTGAGATGGCTACTCTGAATTTTTTGCAGGGGCTTGTTTTGAGGCAGGGTTTCTCTGTGTAGCCTTGAACTCAAAGATCCGCCTGCCTCTGCTACTGCCTGGCCAATATTTTTAGGACAAGGAGACTGAGCTGACTAAGATCTTGAAACTTTCCTAAAATCAGATGACTAGGAAATAGTATAGTCAAGGTTGAAGCTCTGCTTTAAAATACTTTCTTTGTGATAAGAAATATTGCAATAAGACTATATTTTCTTGTACATTTCAAGAATTTTATCCTTGAATTAAGCCGTAACTGCAGATTGAAGCAAATATCTGAAAATAATCTTGCTTAATATTTATACCTTGCATAAGAAGTAAGTGACATATTGACCTCTTACCAGGTACATGTATGTGGTAAGTATATCACACTGTATATTCTTTTTGGAGGGATGCTTCAGGGATTGCTTGGATCTATACCACTCAGAAAGGAGGAAGAGTTCAAAACTAGGGCTGGAGAGATACTCAGTCTGTCATGTGCTTGGTGGACAAGCTTGTGGCCTGAGATTGATACCCAGTATCAATCAGTATCAAACCAGTGTAAAGACCAGGTTGCAGCTCCCCAGCACTGTGGAGGCAGAGACAGGGTTCCTGGGATTTGCTGACTAACTCACTCAGGTCTCATTGGCAAGCCTCAGGTTCCAGTGAGAGACCCTGGATTGGAAACAAGACAGACTGTGCCTGAGGAAAAACAGTCCAGGTTCTTCTCTGGCCTCCACTTGCATGTGCATACATTTGTGGTGTGTCTATACACACAGACACACCTGTGTATACACACATACACATTATATCAGTAACCATAGGCAGAAGCTGTGTAATGGAATACGGGGATCTTTGTTTTGTTAAAACAAAACAAAACAAAACATTATTTCCGTGTCTGAGTGTATATGTGCAGTCCCTACAGAGGCCAGAAGAGAGTGTTGGATCATATTCCTCGGATTGATTCATATAGTGCTGGGCACTGAAACTTGGGTCTTTGCAAGAGCAGTATACGCTCTTAATTGCTGAGCTCTCTCTCCAGACCTGGGTTCTTTTTTAAAGAAATTTTTGCATGTTTTGAGAAACATTGACACTGAGAATGTACTCTGATTTTTAAAACTTGTTCTGCATGTTGCCTACAAGTTTTCTTAAGAATTGGTTTTTGTAAAGAATCAGACTTTTAAAATCATGCTTTGTACTGTTAATGGAGTTGAGATAGAATGAGCAATCTCATATACTGATAATTGTTATTTCAGGGGCATTTTTTAAAAAGAGAAAAACTTGTGATAAACCTGGGGATTTATTCTACGGAGTCGGTCTGAGGTTGCACAGAGAGACTGAACACAAGCGTGTTTACACCAGGTCAGACCTGGGGGAGTTCAGCTGTCAGCACCAGAGGAAGCGGTCAGTTCTCTCCACCATAGTAATATGTCAGCACAAAAATGCCTTGGGGGGGGTCAAGAATAGTTAAATATAAACATTTTGATGTAGTTTACCATGTCTTTGCGTGGTGAAGTTAGATGATCTCCAGTATCACCTTCTGTTTAGACATATTCTCAAAGTCCCTGGAAGTCTTAGATATTACAGGATTCAGTTGTGTAAGCAAACATCAGCTTTTATGTTCTGTTATCTATTTCCGAAGGGGTTTTCCTCCTCACCGTAGGGTGTTCTGGTTGTTTAATGTAAAGACTGTGGCTTAGTAAGAGTAGTGTGTACCATGCTTTGCTCTGCCCTGTGCTAGGCATCGGGCACTTTGTCTGTTTTAATCATTACCTAAAACGTTCATTGGATAGAAGCCTCATTTTAGAATTTATGAGCCTTTGAGACTTGGCAAACTCGATGAGATCATACTTGGTGGGTAGGTTTTTAACCTTAGTATCACATGATTCAAGGCCCACTTTCTTATCCTTGATATTATCTTAGTTAATTCCATCTGAAATTGTAGTGTTCAGAAGGTGGGGAACAAGGGAAGCTTGTAACATAAGGCTTCTTAATTCAAATTACACAGTGAACAGTTTTCATTTTTATTCTACCATTGTTAGATGTCTGCTAATGAGAACAATTCATTTGCCATTCTTGTCACTTATTGATAACTAGATAGTAGTTAAATTCCCATGCAAACAAAGCACTGGAAGTACTAAAACAGCAAAGGCAAAAATGGCTCTCGAGGTTGGTGGGCCTGTTAGGAAAGCCGACCTTGGAGAGCACAGGTGTGGCTGCTGTCGGGCTTGAGTGTGTTGGGCTTGCTTTAATGGCTTTGAAGTGGGTGCTGTGCTAGAGTCATTTCAGAAGAGAGCAGATTTTAACTTATTTTTCAGAAGGAGCCATTGATTTTATTTTTCACAAGTTCTAGGACTCTGTCCTTGAAGCAGCGCCCTTGCCTCCCATGGATGGTTTATCTCCTTGAGTTTTAAGAGTCAGCCCATGTGATGAGTGGGGTGTGAGAGCCTGGGAGGGCGTGCAGGACAGAAACGGAAAGCAGTGGCATTGCAGGGAGAAGTGCACCGAGGGAAGGGGCCAAGTGTTGTTGAGTTGATCTGTGAATTGGGCAGAAGTGTACGGAGAACGTGTGTTTGAATAGGGTGTATAGTAGTGGGCAGAGCCAAAAGCCACAGATTTCACTTTTAGCTTGAGAAATTACTAGTTTTTGGTTGTTTTTTGGGGGATGGTGGTGGTGGTGGTGGTGGTGATCAGTTCGGATGGTCACTCTGGATGTTACAGTAACTTCTCTTTAAGAGAGAACTACACGTATGTCGTGCATAGCTTGGCAAGAATAATTGGTTTCCACGGGTATGTGTTGAGAGCAGTGTTGTAAGTGGCATCCTTTAGAATCCAAGACTGGAAGTGTTTTGGATATTCTTTAGTCATAACTTCAAGGGGCAAATGTCTGTACATATATATATTATCTATACGTGTGTATATATTATCTGTATGCATATATAGTATGTATGTATATATTATCTGCACGTGTATGTGTTATCTATATGTGTATATATTATCTGTTCATATATGTGTTATCTGTGCACACACATGTATATTATCTGTACATATCTGGAGCAGGAGGGCCGGTGGAAGCAGTCGATGGCATCTGCTGACTGAGTTGGTGGACTTCTGTTAGGCGTGTCACTCCTGAGCCCTGAAGCACTACACGTGCTTCGATTCAATTTTTACTACTTTGTTTTGCCGAAATTAAGTTATAAATCAGATTGAAAGTGTTAAATATATATTATCAACAGATTTAAATGCTAAAGTCAGCTTTATTGTTGTTTAGCTTAGTTAAAGAAAAGAGTCACCTATAACTAGAGATGAAGGACACCTATTTCTCCTTGGTAATTTTGGATTTTCATGAAGAAAATAATTTCAGTTTTGCTCTGCAAAACTCTAAAAAGATGACTCCTAGGAGAACATAATCATTTTAATGGATGGTGTCTTCGTCATGTGGCATTATTATAAAATCGAAGAAATTGACTCAGATTTCGTTTTTAAAAATGGACATCATACGCCAAATTTGAAATTAATCTTGAGATAAAGGACCACAGATCCTAGCACTATAATTACATCTGTATTTCTAATTTTTATTTCATTTCATTTTTCTGAACATTTCACTGTAACCGTCTTTCTTCGTGTTTCTTACACACTACAAGCTGCAGTGTTTAAGGTTGGCTGGACATGATTCAAGTGTGCAGCAGGAAAAGGAGCTTCATCTCAGTGGCGATCGTCTTCATCCCGTGGTTACAGACACGGGAGTGGTAAAGCTAGACCTAATGAAGCACTCAGTAGTTCTGGAAAACTGTAAGGCTTTTCTGTTGTACTTGTTCAGCGGGTAGAGTGCTCGCTCCAGAAGCACGAGGACCTGTGTCTGACCCCAGCACCCAGGTGAAAAGTAAGGCTTGGTGGTGTGTGCCTGTAATTCCAGGACTGGAGGGGTGCAGATAGGATCATGGCGGTTTGCTGCCCAAGCAGTGAAGCTAAATTGATAAGTTCTAAGCTCAGTAAGAAGTACTGTCTCAAGCGAGTACTTGGGAGGCAGAGGTGGGTGGATTTCTGTGAGTTCAAGGCCAGCCTGTTCTACATTTCTGTGAGTTTCAGGCAGTCTGAGTTGCCTAATAGAGAGACTATGTGTAAGTGCACACACACACACACACACACACACACACACACACACACACACACACACACACACACACACACACACACACACACGGGAGAGAGACTAAGAAAGATACCTGATGTTGACCTGTACTCTCTATGTGTATGCATGTGCACACATACCTGTATGGACTGGTGCATAGACAAGCACACATGTTTCACATATACACAAATAACAAACCATCTAGCTTGTTCTGAAAAAAAGTGAAGTTCTATAAAACCAGCTTTGAAACTGGGCTTATGGCATCCAGAAGCTTCTGCACCACCAGCAACCAGTGACGACTCATAAAACACCGGTAAACGTGGTCATCCAGTGTCAGTTCTGAGCCTTAGAATTTAGGACACATATCTATTTGGGGTAAGATTGTTGAAATTAGTAAAGGTATCTAAGATATAGTCTTTTTATCACTACCTCATCCCTGTAAAAATAAACACAGAGGAAGCATTTCATGTCTTTATTCATACCCAAAGTATTACTATGGAGTTTACCATGGAACACTAGTAGTTGGAGCCATTAGTTAGCTTGTAGTTGTCTTTTGTGTAGATTTTTTAGACCATTTGTTTGTTGAGTGAATGTTTGTGTGTGTTGGGGTGCATGCTGTGGTGCTGTTGGGGGTCAGAAGACAGTTTACAGGAGGTGGTTCTCCTTTAGTTTTCTTCCTTTCGGTGTTCATGGGAAATGAACTCAGGTCATCAAGCATGGCAGCAAGTGCCTCTTTGGCTCCTTGGTTTTATTCTTAATGTCAGTATACATTGATAATGCCCTCTTAGTGAGAGAACTTGCTTCTGATGGTGATAGCTAATTTTTATGTCAATGACATAAGCTGTAGTCATCTTGGAAGAAATCTTCCCATAGGATTGATTTGTACACAAGTCTTTAGTGCGTTTTCCTGATTGATGTGTCAGGGCCCAGCTTACTGCTGGTGGTACCACTCCAAGGCAGAGGAGCCTGGACGATAGAAAAAAAAAGCAGGTTAAGAAAGGTTAGGAAGTTAGGACCGTGAGGGGCTGGTCCACCTACTGAGACAGTGTGCCTGAACTAATGGGAGCACACCAATCCACCTGGCCTGGGACTGAATGAGCATATGATCAAACCAGACTCTCTGAATGTGGCGGCGAAAGTTGGCAGATGGAGAACCCACAAACAATGACACCAGGACCTATCTCTTCTGCATGTATTA
>PVIU01024858.1:0-24759 GCA_004026605.1 Ondatra zibethicus
CACACACACACACACACTGGCCCTTTTCCTCACTAGAATGTGACCATCTCCAGGTTAAAATCCAGGTACTTATTTTTACAGCTTTAGTTCACACTAGGCCTAGTACACAAAAGGGTTAATAAATGTTTGTTAATGAAATCCTTATCAAAGTATCAATACGTGAGAACTGAGTGGTGGACTTCCTGACCTCTGGGGGCAGTTGCTTTCTTGTATGTCACAATCAGTATATATGCTAGGGTACCTAATGTTTTCTTCACTTGCCCCACACCTTTAAGTTTTCTAACCATTTAGATTTTTCACTCTCCTCATGTTATAATCTCAGACAATAGTGTTTACTTGCAGTCCTGCTATGAATACGAAATGAATTTTGCACGTTAAACCCTATCTTCATGCTAATTACCTTTCTTATGATCTGGTAATTAAGCATTCGGGACTTAGTGCATGTATGAGAGACTTCAGTGTGTGGTCCTAAATTCCTGGCTTCAAAGCCATGTAGAAATTAACAGTCTTGCAATTAGGGAGAAAGAAAGGAAATCCATCTTGTAGATGTCTCTTGCAGGTTTCAGAAACAAACGTCAAACCAAGCTAAGATTGGAACTGAGTCCCAGAGGCTCTATTTCATATCCCTCAACCTTTCTGTGGGCCAGAGTACTCTTTGAGTTTTTCGTCACGACTGTGTCCTTCTGCTTGTAATCCTCGCCTCTCTGATGTAAGCAGAACAACAATAGAACAGTTGACATTTATGCAGCATTTAAAAGTTTCCTATCTCCTCAAGGATTTTGTTTTATACAAAGCCGCCTCTAACATAGCAGCGAGGAAATGAAACAGCAGGAATAGCTATTAGTTTGGGTGTGTGGGAGAGTTATCACTCCCAGCCCTTCTCATCATATTAATTGATCCAAATCATAGCGTTTGCTCCTTGTGTACCATTCATCAGAGCCTGCGTGACTGGAAATACTGAAACAGAGAGACAGCCAATCAGATGCTTCTGCCTGTGGACTTCAGCATCTGTGACTCATCAGCAACCAATGAGATTCCCTCAGTCAGGGAAAGCGCTCCTCAGCAGGGTAGAAACAAGCTCTGCATGGGCTGACCTTTACATCAGCAGCTCCTGTTTCTGATCACCATGGTGAAAGGCCAAAGCAACCCTGGAAGCCCCACCCTGCCACATGAAAAGAGTATTTTTGGCTTTGCTTCTACACAGAGGGCTTATAATATTTGGTGATTATTATTTATTTATTTGCTAGGGGCTTTGCCTTAGAGGAGGCACTGCTCTGTCTCAGAAATCCTAACTGCTCTTTGCAGGGCAGATTTGTTAGCTGCCTTTTTCTCTGGGGAGGCTACAGCTATGCCACAGAGTTTAAAACTAGGACTCACTGTGCCTTTCAAGAGAGGTTTTTCTTCTCACTCCATTATAGGGTGCAAACACTACTTAGGATTTTTCTCACAACACCATGATGCATGGATCAGTTCCCTTCCTGTGAATGCTAAGCTTTCCACTATCTCCAGGTATAGGTAGCATGACAAGCAGTATAATTATAATCATGAACATCCAAACCATGACATGATCTTTAATTAACTAATGTAGGAGTAAAGTTTTTCTCTTGTTACCTTAGAGTAAGTAACCAAAACTTAATACTGTATATTTAGAAAAAAATTGAAGTATTTCAGAATTGCCAAACCAATTTTGACTTTTATATCTTCTGTCCTTTCTCCTTGAAGTGGCAGCCAAATTTGGGACATAGTATAGAGGATATTTACGTGGTTTTCAGACATTAAATGACACAAGCATTTTGTCATGAGGTAGCTGTTGTTGTCCATTGTCTTTTCCTGATGTGAAATGAATGTCCTCTGACCTTTGACATTAGCTTTAATCCTATCATGTCAGTGAAGATGTGTCTGCTTTTCGCCTGGCCTATTGATGGCTGAATGCTGTATTTCTGGTTCTCACTTTCTCTCTAAATGTATCTCTCCATGTTTTTCTCTGTCTCCACCCCCCAGTCCCTATATATTTGTTAAATCTGTTCCCTTTGGAAGAAAGAATGAAAGAAATATTTATTTATCCTTTCATGCCCAATAAACCAGAATGATCTGTCAATATTTGCATCTAGACCTTTCCTAGAAAAACTGTCCTCTTTCTTGTTACACAGTCTTGGAGTGGATCCCTCCCCACGAAGACTGCCACCCTTTAATCTCTATGAGTTCCACTTACAGAATGAAGCAGATACCTTTTATTCATACACCGAACTCCACCAATCAAATCTGCTCAAAACTCCTGCAGTCTTTTCTGCTAAAACAATAAAACCAGAGCAGAGAGGGCACTGAGCCTCTGCTCAGGTAGGTCCTACAGTTTGTTTCCAGGGAAATCTTTAGTCGGAAAAGTATTGATAATATTTTAATGCAAACTCAAGGCTCTACAATGCAGTAAGGTATTCCTTTCTGATGATTTTACCACAGGATAGGAAAAACTAAATGGGAGTCAAAAAGGTAATCCAAAATTTATTAGGATTTATAAGGCAAGTAATAGCTTTTCTCTGGTAATTGTAAGCAGGCAGTTAGAGTCAACAAAACAGGTGAACTAGAGACCATGGGTTCTAAAGCACTAAATGAAAACTCCCAAACTGACTTCTTGAGCCTTTATGGCAAATGGACTTCTTTTAAAGGTTTTTATGGTAACCTAAAAAGTAGATTTTTTTTTTTACTTTAGACTTGAAAGAGAACAGACACCAAATTAAGCATCACAGTGAGGAACATAATAGGTTACATCTAGATAATTTATCTTTAACGTTGTTATGTATTGTGCTGTGATAGTTGAGGCTGATATTTTATATTTTATGGTTAATTTTTTGATAAAAGAAGAATGATTGATGTACTACTCACTTATCATACTCATAAAACCAAACTTACCTATTTACAGTACAGGATGGCAAGCTAAGGCTCACATGGCAAAAGTGGCACGCTTCCTACTTTAGTAAGTAACTTACTGGATCAAGGCCAACCAATTCATTGGAATATTGTCAAAGGCTGTAACAGCAGTACAGAAGAGCCGCAACTCAGACGGTGTGGCTTCAAATCTTTAACGTGTGGCCCTGTGGAGAAAGTGTTTGTTCACCCTGAATTTTTAAGATGATGGCCTAATGTAAATATCCTCAGGCTTCTGGTGGTGAATTTTGTGAATTGCTAGCCACAAGGAGTAGGAGCACTCAAGAAGGCCTGTAAGACCAGCCTCATAGGATCACACTTCAAGGCTGGACGGAAAAATGATGTATTAGATAGGCGATATAATTTCTTTCTCTCTGCTACTAATGAAGTCTACTAACAAGAAACTCTCATAGTTCCTTTTCCTTACCTAACCCAGCATACCGGAAAGAGGACTCTTTAAGAAACATCACCATAAGTGAGAGATCTTTAAAATTGTTAAATTCTTAATCCTCTTGATGAGTGCTCACTCTGAGCACACAACTTATTGAGATCATCACCATTTTCATTGATCTTTCTAATTGTTGTCACGTGTACTGACATGATATGAAACTTTCACATCTGAAGTTCTGATAGTTTTCTTCTTTACACTATTACTTAACTCTTCAAGCATACTAAACCAGCAATTTTTAACTCTGGCTGCACATCAAAACTATGTACAGAGTTTGAAAACAAAACTATGACATTGTCCTAGAATAACAACATGGAATTAGCTTTTTCTGTGTGTATGTAGAAGGGTGGGGCATTGAGATAAAGCATCAGGAAAGGGCTTCTCAAATGATTCTATTACATAGCCTGTCAGAGAATTGGAGATGTAAATATAATAACAATGTTTATGAGATACATTTAATAAGCTAGATAAAATATTTGGTATCCTCAAAAACAACATAGAATAATATCAACCCTGGAGACGCAAGGTCTCTGCTCCTCTCAATGGCAAACATAATGCATGTGTAGGCACAGCAATGTGGAAATATAAATACCCAGAAACAAAACTTAGAGATATCATCAAATAGGATAAAATGAGAAAAATATTCTGTACATAGACAAGGTTCATGAAAAATAGAGGTACACATGGTTTCATAATTTCTTCCAATATATTTGTATATTCAAAACAAAACAGCTCACTTTAAGGAGTGGTTATGTTTTTCTTTTTATTCTCAGTTGTGACTGGGTCAGCCTTTTTGCCAGATTTTCTTCAAGTGCTGTTCTGAGTCTCTTGGGGCCACCACAGGAAGTTGTCAGCTCACAGTCCCACAGCTGTTCTGTATGCTGCGGTTGTAGCAGCAGGGACTTCTCGGTCTTGATTCGAGAGTTCTTGAAATCACTTACGCCATGGGTTTCTGAAGCTTTCCTTTACATGGCTTCTCTTCCTCTCTTGGCACTTCAGTGGTTGCCTTCCACGGAGTCTCAGTGTTCTCTTCAAGTAGACCTCATTCCAATTCACCTGGCAGTGCACGCTGTCAGCCTCCTGGTTCTCCTCCCTGCTTTCTCAGCCCTCTCCCCCACAGTTCATTCTGACAGGTTTTAGCTTCTCTCCAATGTGGAAAGCACTTCTATTCAGACTTTTCATCTAAATTTAGGGTTGTTTCCTTTTCACACACCTAATTTAGTGCCTTTTAAAAATCATATATACCGTCAGTATACTTTCAACCCCCTCCCCTGAGGTAAGCTCCAAATTCAATTTCAATTTATAGAAATAGGAGTTATGATTGATAGGGACAGACATCTGGGCCAGAAACATTGCTTTCTATTATTTGCATAAATTTTCCATTGAATACAGACTGCTTTTCAAACCTTACTAATAAATAAACATGTTAGCCTATGCAGGTGAAATGTTAATTGCTTTTCTCAGTTAACAGTTTAAATGAAAGCCTGAAACAGGTGAGCTGTCGCATTTGGGAGTGTCTCTGGAAAATGGCTCTTTTGCTTATTCAGCCTTTCATTTTCCAAAGGTTGTAACTTGTCACAACAGCAACTTTGAGAGTTTTTCTTTTTAAAGATAGAAAGTTTTTCTATGGATCTTCTTCAACTTTATTCAGGATTTGTAATAGATCTGTAAATAAGTACATACATATATACATATATTCATTCTATCCAGCATAAAGTCTACCTTGATTATTCAAGAATTCTTAGTACACATAAAACCAAACTACTCACCTTTATCTTCCATATGTATTTGCTTCAGGTGATATTAAAAGTAATTTGTGATCTCAGGATACACACGAGGTGAAGTGATGGTGGGAGAAGACAACTCAAATGATAATGATGGATATATTTTTGGAGGCTTAGCCACAAACTAGATTAATTACATATACGAACTCAGAAGTTGATATTAAATTGTTACATTTTCGTGTTTGTAAACTTGTGAAAAGCTTAATACCAGTGGAAACTGGTACAATTGCTGAAAGCTATGGTTGGAAGTTAAACATACATGCACATGTGTTTATTAGCCAGAATTAAATAAGTTCCTGTTCCTCCAAATCGGAAGCACTTATCTCTCTTCTCTGTCACACAGTTTCGTGCTCATGTTTCACCACACTGTCTTTACAGCATACTAAGTATATGAATATACATGTATATGAGTATGGGAGGGTTTGAAGGGAAGAAAAGGAGGTAAAAATGTAATCATATTATAATCACAAAAATAAAAGAAGAAAAAACAAAAATGGTTCTCCATTTGTACTTCCTCTAAGCCTTTTCCTACTGTCCTGTTTTTCTGTTGATGTTATGACTGCTTGTAAATACCTTTCCTATGTTCCTAAACAGCAACATCATAGGCTTCTAGTAGGAGATCTCCTACCCTACTTATTTGGTATTCAACAAATGGAAAAACAAAGAATCAACTGGTGACTTGGGAGAAATGAAGAACATCTGGTCTCCCCACACATAGATAGACAAAATCAGAATTGGTATTTAACAATGGCATAATTCACAAATAAAAATTCTTGAAATAGTTCCATTTGTACTTTGTATTTTTTCTCCCTCTTCCAATACTGATTTAAGCTAAGACAACTTAAGAGCTAATAAGATTTGGTTGACTACAACATAATATAGAAATAATTTTGCAATGGGAAAGGCAAAAAGAAAAGAAAAGAAAAATATTTCAGTTACAATCTGCATACCACTTTTCCCCAGATGACCTCTTTTCAAAAGCACATGTGCACTATAACTTAGCTGTGTGGATCAGAACTCTATCATCTCACTGTATAAATTTGGACACCTACTTTAATGGGTTCCTGCGGCATGATGATATATCATTTAGAAAGGAAATTTATGTAGAGTTAGAGAATGGTGATAAGCAGGAGCTCTAAAGAAAGACCCCAAACACGGCTTCATCGATCCTTAATCATGGACTTTCTGCAAATGATTTAACCTCTATAGGTAAATGAGAGCCATTACAATAGCTACCTCATGGGTAGCTCTAGTTTGCATTTCTGTTGCTGTGATAAAATAGTATGTCTTAAAACAACTTGGGAAAGAAAGAGTTATTTTCATCTTACGCTTTCAGGAAACATTCCATCACCAAGGGAAGTTAGAAGAACTGAAGGCAGGAACTTGAATGACCATGGAGGAATGATGCTTACCACCTTGCTCAACTGGCTTTCTCATACCAAGAATACTTCTCTATGGGTAGCAACGCCCACAGAAGGCTGAGCTCTCTGACATCAACTAGCAAACATAGAAGATATCCCTACAGACACGCCCACAGGCAAATCTGATAGATTTGCAATTCCTCAATTGAGATGTCCTTTTCCAGTGTGACCCTGGGTCCTGAAAACAAGAATAAAAGTAAAGAACCACAAAATATTTGTAACTATGTTCTAGTATATGAGAATAACTTTCAATTTTAAAGGTATATTACTATATGAGCATCAAGAAATCTTTATTTCTGAGTTTGCAAACTAAACACTATGAAACACTGTTAAGAAATCCTTATATCATTCTGTAAGTCAAGTGGTCCCAGGAACCAGATTACTAATAGCCAGAGGTCTCTTAAAATTAAGAAAATATTAGGGCATTTCTCAAGATGTCAGGACATAAATCCAGTGGGTGATATGGCAAATGATTTGTTAGGCAAACTGTTACTAAGTCAAAATATTAAGAACCTAAACTTACATTTTACAATACATTTCCTATCATGTATAATGGATTAGAGTTGTTTACCCAGAAGACCATGAATAGAAGCCTGAACTCTAAGCAACAATCTTGAATGATTGTGGAGAATGTCTGCCCATCTTACTGAAATCTGTAACACACAGGCCATCCTTTAGTGGTTATTCACTGCATGTCAGTCACATCCAGTTAGTCTCAGGATTCTCACACTGTTTTCACTGTCAAAAACATGTACCTAAAACTTATAAGTTAAGTGGGTTGGTGTGGAAGGTCCTTCTGTCTGTGTTGCTTTTATTGGTTAATGAATAAAGAAACTGCATTGGCCTTTTGATAGGGCACAGTAGAGCTAGGAGGGGAAACCAGAACTGAACACTGGGAGAAAGAAGGTGGAGTCAGAGAGAAGCCATGGAGGCCCGCCGAGTTAGCCAGAAATACCCTTAAGCTATTGGCCAAACAGTATTGCAAATAATATGGTTTCTGTGTGATTATTTTGTGGCTGAGCAGCTGGGAACAAATAAGCGGCCTCCCTATAAGTGTGAATGATTGTATTTTGTTGAAAAAAATATATTCACACTGGTACAATGAAATTTATATAATTCAAAATTTAAGCCCTGTATATATCCTCCAAGGATGTTCATTGGTGGGAAGACATTTGTTCTTTCCAAGGATCAATAATCCAGTCCATCTGTAGTTCTTCTTGGTTTGTATTGTATTTTGACCTGATCAGCTTTCAGACTTAGAAGACAATTACTCAGTTCCTTGAGCACAATGTTCACAAATTATTTCCTGAATCCATTCTTGTGTCAAATTGGACAAAAAAAGAGATGAGAAATGATAAAAGCATCCCTAAACACAAGCTATCTAATTTTGAAAACCAACACTTACCTAGTACCCCCCCACACACAAAAATTTAAAAGTATAACGAGAACCACAACCTCGTTTTTCAAAGAAGGTCATTTTCTTTTCTAGCTGCTGCCTGAGTTCAATATTGGCGTACCATATATGATACTTACCATACTCACTTATTCCTTACTCTGCTTATTTTCCTGCTTATGCTATAATTTGGTAAGGTAATGACCTCCAGCCTCTCCAAAGATTTCTTCTTAATTGGAAGTCAAAGACACTCTACCTGGGCTGGAAAGTATGTAGTCCCAACTGCTAAAAATGTCACTCTTAGCTCTTGCAGGATTGCCTTAATTCCATACTGTTGCCTCATTCACAAACACAATTTTCCACAGTGGCAGTGATGTTTCAGTAATGTCTAAGAACTACTTCTCCAGTAAAGCAAAGTATATCCTTTGCTGACTGATTTTGGATTTTGCAGTATGCATCCTGTCCATTTCAGTGAATAGAGAATGGTCATTGATGTAAGCAGCCAGCTTGTGAGAGCGGTGATGCACCAGCACCAGCTCATCATTTCACGGTGGTCGATATCCAGAATCTGACTGTTTAGGGACAGAAAATCCTGGCTCAGCAAGGACAAGTCAGAAGGGAAATTCTCAGTGTCTGGCCAAATGAGGCTATAGCCAGATTTGCATCTGTAGCTCCTTTTCCCAGTATATGCAACTTTGTTACCTTCTGGCTCCTTTTTGTAGTGGTAAGTCCCAAGAATAGTCCTAAGTAGTATTCTCCATGCTGAATTCTTTACTCTTTGAGGAACCTAACCCACAGCAATCAGCTTTTTTGAAGAAAGAAAAGAAACTATCTGTTTTCATTTTACATACCAATCCCGGTTCCTTCTCCCTCTCCCCTCCCCTCCTCTTATTCCCTCTACCTCCCACCCCCATCCACTCCTCAGAAAGGGTAAGGCACATTGCTTTGAGGAAGGTCCATGATCCTCCTTACTATATGTAGGCTGCACAAGGTATCCATCCAAAGAGAATAGATTCCCAAAAATCCAGTACAGGCAGTAGGGATAAATCCTGGTGCCACTGCCAGTGGCCCCTCAGTCTGCTCCAGCCATGCAACTGTCACCTACTTTCAGAGGGTCTAGTTTGGTTCTATGCTGGCTCCTTCTCTGTTCTGCTGGAGTTGGTGAGCTCCCGTTAGCTTAAGTAAACTGCTTCGGTGGGACTCTCCATTATGGTCTTGACTTCTTTGCTTATACTCTCACTCCTCCCACTCTTCAGCTAAACTTTGGGAGTTCAGCCCGTGCTCCATCAGAATCCTATCACAATTCTTCACAGACCTTGAAAGACCAATAATCAACTTCATATGAAAAACCAAAAAACCAGGATAGCCAAAACAATCCTGTACAATAAAGGAACTTCATTACTACAGTAATGAAAATAGCTTGGTATTGGCATGAGAACAGACAGGTTGGCCAATGGAATCGAATCAAAGACCTGGATATTATTCCACACACCTATGAACACATGATTTTTGACAAAGAAGCTAAAATTCTACAATGGGAAAAAGAAAGCATCTTCAACAAATGGTGCTGTCATAGCAATCAGCTTGTTAAAGCTGAGCGTGTTTCCCTGATCTACTTCTGTGGAATGAACGTCGCATTTCTATGCTTTGTTGTAAGGCAGAAAATTCAAATTAAATATTAATACCAACAGGACATGTTTGTAAAGAAGGTGATTATAAATACTAGTGCAGATTTTTCCCTAAACTAACAAATCTTCATGGATCCCAACAATGTTCTGTACCCAGAGTTTCTTTTTGACTCATGAATCACACATAACACTCACAAAATACTTTCACAATGCAAACTATGCTCTGCCTTTCTGCAACTGCCAGAAAGAAACAAAACTTTTCCCTTTTCTCTTATGATAATAAAACTTATATTGAGGTTGACCACTTATATTCATGAACGCACATCCTAGAGGAAAAAGCCAGGTTGGAGTAAGCCTGAAAAGAAAGGAGAGAGAAAGAAATCACTTTAATCACTTTTTTAAAGTTTTAAGTTACTATCTAAAGTAATAGGCTTCTTTGTGGCATTTTTGTACATATGCGTCATATGTCTTTATACTTAGTTTTTATTCATCTTCCTCCACTCTTTTTTCCTTCCTATCTTCATGTAACTGCTCCCAATCATACCAAATTACCCCATTATTCCTGCCAAATCTGTTTATCTATCTATCTATCTATCTATCTATCTATCTATCTATCTATCTATCTATCCATCCATCATCTATCTATCTATCTATCTATCTCTACCTACCTATCATCTATCTATATCTGCCTACCTATCATCTATCTACCTATCAACCATCTATCTATCATCTATCCATGTCTATTTATATATATATCATCTATTTATATCTATTTATCCATTCATCTACCTATCTATCATCTATCTATCTATTGTCTATCATCTACTACTAGTCTACTGCCTTCTCTTGTTTCTTCCTCTTACTCCCTTTAGCATGGTCTACTTTGTATATTTATGCACCATCCCCCAAGCCTATATACCTAAATCTAGATTCTGCATATGAGAGAAAACATGCGCCTTTGTCTTTCTGAATCTAGCTTATATTCAACGTGATCTCCATTTCCATCATATTCCTGGAACTACCTCAATTTCGTTCTCCTTTATGGCTGAATACAGTTTCATTTTTCTAACAGAAACATGAATTACAGAACAGACTGCATGCCATGTACTGAAGTGCACCTGTGCTTTCATACTCTTCACAAGACTTTTTCTGGACAGATGCTAATTGTTGCTACATCCATGGTAAGTTTGAGGATACATGCTACTCTACTCCCAGGAAACCACTTACGATTGTCTAAAGTGCTCTCACTTTCGGTTTGTGTTGACGCCGCGTGTACTTCCATGCCACCATTGAGCACATGGTGTCATTCTGGAACCTGCATCTGTGGCTCCCTAGCATGAAAAACTACTCTAAACTCTTATGTGCAACACCAAAGAACTTGTACTGTAGTGGATTTCTGCCTCTTTGGGACCTCCCATCCACAAGTATTATCAAATTCATGGATTCCTTCAGGCGTGTTCACATCCCCACTCCTCCCCTCCTTCACTGAACCAACCTTTCCTTAGATTGTGAGGATATGAAATAGAATAAGAGAGAAAATCTTGAAAGACTAGTTCAGCTCAATAAACACCTAGGTTGATATTTGTAAAATAAAGCAACGTGTTTTCCGCCCAATATTCTTAGTAATGTTCATTACTAAGGGCATCGAAAGGGCATCTGATACATTATCCAAGTACAGTGTTACATAGGAGCTAATTTTCTTAAAGAACATATGAGGTTTACAGAGCATGTAGAATAACTCTGCTATTTATATTGACAGCACATATATTTGTGTGAGAAGCAGTGTATTCAAAATTAAGTTTACAAAATAATTCAGAGTGGGTATAAAAAGGAACACTCATAATAATATTCCAGACTTATAGACTGCAACTTTATCCATGCTAATCTTAGGTAGCAGTTATCCATCTCCTCTCTGAAAATTATTGTGTTCTCTTTCCACTTCTTTTAAAACAGGCAAGTTTCAATCATTCTGGATTTATATCACTTTGCCTCTTCTCTTATTACAATACTCTAAAGGCAAGACTCATCCAATATTTTCCTAATATCCTGTGTTATATATAATTACTGTATATCCTTGAAAAATGAAACAAAACAAGGGTAATGTGAGTCTAGCGATAATACAGCATTCAGGAGTTTCTCGGTACCACGCTTAAAGTACTTTTCTGCTGTAAAATATGCGGAGTGCAATGCATCATCACTTAGAAATAAAACATGCAAACAATGCAGTCCATTGTCAATTTGAGCTTTAGATTTTTGAAATAGGTCAATTTATTGGCCTAGTTAACAATGATGGAAAACTAGAAGTGTTTGTGAATTACAGAAATTGTTAAATTGTTGAATAATGCATTTGATTTCAAAAGAGGAAGAATTAATCATATTTATAATAGCGACAATAATCATGTGGTTGTCTTGTTTGAGTATGTACAATATGCCAGACAATGTATATGTTACCTGATTAACCATCAAGCAAAGTTTTACAGCACACACATTAACAAAGGTATTACACTGAAGACAATATAACATTAAAACAGACAATGGCAATTTTATTTTGATGCATTCCTTTTTTCACCGTGCTGGTGATTGAATCGAGGGCCTTATGCAAGGCAAGTAGCCTACTACTGAGATTCATCCTCAGCCTCAGTTATTTAGGTTGATGAAAGAACAGTTTCTTAAGAGAAAGGAAATATGAATTACTAATGTACTACCTCTTACTGCTCTCTGTACAACTTACTTGACAAAAAGCCTGCATTATGAGGTGAGGGCACTACTTTGTATGCTGGAGCAGAAATATAATTCTTACAGAAACTCTCTAATTTGTAAGTACAATAATTTTACCTTGAATAACTGGCATAGGTTGGTTGTAAATAAATAAATTAGAGAAAGCAAAGCTGTGTTCCTAACTAGAGAGATATAATATTTCATATATATTCTTACAGCTCATTGAAATCAAATCTGATGTGTTAATTCACACCCAGTTTATTAACTGTGTTTATTAATAGGAATATAATAACTGGAGAATGATAGCACAGAGACCTAGGGTAGAATCAAACACAACTGGTCTTAAAACATCAGTGAAATGATTCCTAATGATAATTCTGCTAAATTCATAGATGGGTGCCTTGTCCAGTTGCCATCAGAGAGACTTCCTGCAACAGCAGGTGGGAATGAGTGTAGAGACTTGCAGCCGGAAATTATTCTGAGACAGACTCTAAACTGAAGTCTCCATTGGGTCCTTTCCCTTGGAAATTGGGGAACTCCCTGGAAGAGAGGGAAGAAAGACTGTACGAGGCAGAGGGAATGGAGGACACCAGGAGAATTTGACCCACTGTGTCAACTAAACAGGGCTCCCAGAGACTGGGGCAGCAAGCATGGAGCTTGCAAGGATGAACCGCCAGAATATCATCATTCTTTCTCTGTTGCACTCTAGAGTGATCTTATCTTAACCAATTACATCTGCAACAACCTTGCTTCCAATTTCCCAATCTTCAAGTGGGGGAAAGAACGCCAATGAAATGTAAGGAAATACAAGAACCTTAAATGAGGGTTTACACAAAGCACACAAGAATCGGGAGGATGGTTTTGACAGCAAGAACTCTCCAAAGACCGAGTGCAAAGAAAAGCAAAGCTAATAATAAAATGTAATTGGAAAATATTGCATTAAGGAGGCAACCCAGGCTCAAAAAGACAGATACTATGTGCTCACTCTCAAATGCAGGTTCAAGCTTCCAATTCCTATGCATGTGCAGGTAACCATAGCTATTATGAATTCATGAGTGAGACAGCCATGTCATTACCAGAAGACAACATTTCCCAGCACTCCTCCTGATCCTTGGACTCTTAATGCTTTTTCTTGCTCTCATTTCTGCAGTCTTCATATAAATAGTCCTAAGTGTATTCCGTGAGATATTTTAAAAGAAAAAATTAAATAAAGAGGACATGAAAATGGGAAAGTTTTATGTTGTCTGAGAGTGTGGGAAGATAAAATAGTGGATGGATATGATCAAAATACATTGTATACATGTGCAAAATTATCAAAGTAGAAGTAAAAAATGATATTAATAAAAAAATAAAAATACAAAGTGATAAAGGAGGAAACCAGCAGGACACCAACATTCATTCCATTTGTTTCCTGACTCTGAATGCAATAAGAAGCCAGGGAAGGGTATTCCTCACACAGATTAAAGTGGTGAATCATGCTTGAGGGGTACAGCCCTGTGAGGTAAGAACACATGTGATAGGCACTCAGGTGCCAACCCCCTCTCATTCATGCCACTAGCGCTTCTCCACTGTGATCGCTTGAATCCCATCTTTAACCCACAAGCCAAAACAACCCTTTCTTCCCTTGCTTCTGTCAGATATTTTGTCCCAGTGATGAGAAGAAAAAACCTAACACAACTCCTAAGCAGAAATTATGAACCTTATTAATAACTGTTTTAGGATCAATTTTATACTTATCTTCATCTTTATCTCATGCAGTTTGTCTCCATTTTGCCATTGTTTAGCACTATTATTGCTTGTAGCGTGATGCTATCTTTTTTTTTAAGTTTTAGCTGTTAACATTCAGATTGTGCAATTCTTCTGCTTATAGACCTAATGTTAAAGTAGTTCTCTTTCCCTGGCCACATCTGCCTCCTGGAGCCAAAATTATTTTCAACGTATGCTGATTTTCTGTATCTTCCTATAATAACCCAGTGGAAGGTTTTCCTCACCTAGACAAATTGATGAGTCATGTTGGGCGTTCAGTGAGGTAAGAATGCAAGTGGGGGGCACTCATGTACTGAGGAAATGGTCATCTTCCTTCCCACGCCTCCATTTTCTTATTATGTAAGTTAGAGCCATTATTCGAGTACCTGACCTTGGCTCATCTCATCTCACTCTTACAGAACAAAATTTTTCAGGTGAACAAATTATTCCTGTTGAACTATCAGTACTTTTATCACACAGTCAAGACCTAAACTCAGTATGTTTGTTTGGATTTACGTAATTTTCACCATGTTAGCAGCCCCCACAAAAAAATAACTTTTGTGGACACTGTTCATTGGAATCTCACAACAACCCTCTGAAGTAGGTAATGATGTTTAGGGAGAGAGAGGCCGTGGGGAGTGAGTAGCATACTTAAGGTTACCTAGCTAATTAGACAAAGAGTTGGAAACTGCTGTTTTCCAGACATTTTCCAATGGACTGATGTTTCCTAAAGAAATGCTTGGAGACAATACTTTGAAAACTGAAATACATATTACACACATACATCGCCTCATTTGCCACGTTCATATTGAGCATCAGGATGGATCCTGGTTCTCAGCTGGATAGCATATCTTTTGCAAAAGATTGGCCTGGCATTTAATGTGAACCATTCAAAACACAAACGAAAACAAGAAATCTAAATAGTTCCCAGTCAGAAACAGTCAGGCAGCAGCCCACGTGACCCAAAGCCAATTTCAATAGCCAATGTTTCCCAAACCACAGAAAGGCAAGCTAGAGCAGCCGTAATTATTTCTTTGAGATAATCCTACTGTCGCAGGTCTAATAAGGTGCACGTGAATGCACTTAATAGCTCAGCTGTGTATCTGCTTGAATGTAATCAACCACTTACTGGGAGTTTCTGTCTAACTAGTAGGATATTGGCACAAGAAAAACTAAATGCATTAGAGAAGGTTCACTCTTTTTAAAACTGCCTTTGGAAACAAATTATCTTGCGTGTCAGGAGCTGGGGGATTGGAAAGGAACAAGGTGGAAAGTCATAACAAAATGCTGATTTCTCATGGGCTTTGCTCCACTCCATGTTAACACAGTTCCTGACCCAAAGCTGTTGACTTCTGGAGAATGTGTTTCTGCCATTCTGAAGAAAGGGACAATTTATTAAACACACATATTATCCATGGAGCAAGCACCAGCGTGGAATGAGTTGTTCTTGATGAGCAAGGAGGACAAGAGGATTGCTTTTATAGCAGGAACAACAGCTGTTCTTTCAAGCATGACAAAGGGAAGAGATGTCTGGACAAGGTGTGAAGACAAGCATCACAATATTTGAACTCTAGGTTGTACACAGGAACTTGTAAAGCTTGACCGTGCTCATACCAAAGGCCATAGCAAAAAGGAAATCTTTGCCTATAGGCTAGTGTGGTGAAGAGTCCATGTGCCCACTTGAAATATATAAAAGGATAACTATGCCTTTACCCGTTGAGAAGAAACCTTTCTGAAGAAAGATTGGAAGTAGATGTCGCCCCAGGTAACGGCCACAGTTAAAGTAAAGGCTTGAAATGTGAAATGACAGATCTTCCAAGATTAAAGGACCCACTGCTGTGGTATTATTCTTAGAGCTTAAGTGGTTCTTTAGTATTTTGCAGGTTCCATCAAATGCAACTTTTTTCACCTATTGTCCCAGCCTCTTGCTCTTCTCTATTATACCCTACCTACCAGTCCAGAACTTTAATATATTGCTCACCATTTCCTCCTTATCTTCTTGCTATTGTGAATATTTGTATTTAAAATTAGGGCAGTATTTAATATTGTATTTGGTACTATACCTTATTATAAGAAGATAATATGTCATGCCTGTGGAGGCCCAAAAATGTTAGCCTATTTCTATCTTGTCTGATGGTAAGAGAGTTTGGAGGTTGCTAAAATTTGTTGACAACAACCAGGGCCACACAACCTGACCCAGAATGTGGTTACTTGGTTCTTTAGACATTAAGATGGCCCATACAGGTAGGTCCACTCCACCCTGACAGATAGTCAGGATATGCAAACATACTTCTACTCTTTATTTTGTAATAGGCGGCTACCTGGGGAGTGATTGCCTTCTGGATACTTGGTCTAGGGTGGCTTCACTTCCTAAACAACAGAAGGCTAATGACCTGATGTCTCAAAGTGTTGAAGCAATTAACTGTTCAAGTTGTCCTTTGTACCATGTTAAAGAAGTCTTTTTTTTGCCTTCTTTTCCCTTTTGTATTGGGATATAAAAGTGTATGAAAAATAAAGCATGGGCAATTTCAGTATTCACTGGCATTCCCTCCTGGTACTATCCTATGTTTCTGTTTTATTATTTTATTCATGTCTTCATATTCTTTACGCATTTTTCTGATCCCCATGCCCCATACCCTGGCTAGTGGTATTTTTGTCAAGTCTGGTCCCTGACACATGTCCCTTTGCTTTTGCAATGTTTTTTTAGCTTTCCCTTCAAAGCCTTCTATTTACTTCCCCATAACTTCTTTTCTCCAATCCAATTACATGTTTCCTGATCTGGTTTAGGCAATAACTTCCCTCATATGTTCCTTAATATTTTCTACTTTAACTTGTACAGCCAAGTTTAAATGGAAATGGGGATACTCTCATTTGAGAAGTAGAGGGAAGTCAAAGAAAGTAAATAAAATATAAACCTTTTTCAAAATTTTCTTTGATGTTTTTTTCTGTCAACTTGTGAGGGATTTTTCATAATTAGCTACTTAAAGTTAATCTAACTAAAGTAAAATTAGCATTTAAGAATTCTTTTATTTCTGTATTTAAGCACTTATTTTTTACATTATGCACTGTCAGTTTTAAAAGCTCGGGCTGGAGAGATGGCTCAGTGGTTAAGAGCATTGACTGCTCTTACAGAGGACCCGGGTTCAATTCCCAGCACCTATATGGCAGCTCACAACTGTCTAAAGATCCAATTGCAAGGGATCTGACACCTTCACACCAATGCACATAAGATAAAGTTAAATAAACCATAAAAATATTAAAAAATAAAATAAAAGAAAAGCTCATTTACAAACATCACTAAAATCCCATAAATTATCTTTCATCACTCACACAAATAAAAGTATTATGTTCTTATCAATACCAGTATCTCAAATACTATTGTGTGAAGAGAACAGGAAGGAATAAGGACAATACATATTGTACATCTCATTTGTACTGATAATCCAACATCCCTGGGAATTCTTTTATTAAACATAAGATCGAGGATAATATTATTAAGAATTTCATAATGGTTCTTCTGAATTTGCCATTCTATTGATTGTATATATTTTACACTCATAAAGGCACCTTTGGACTATTATAATACCTTTACATGAAAATGTCTAATTTCTGTGCACCTTGACAAGTTGTGGGTCTCTGTGGTAATCAGCATCTACTGCAATTAGAAGTTTCTCTGATGAAGGCTAAGAGATACATCAATATAGGAGTATAGCAATAAATCATTAGGAGTTGATTTAATTCTAAATCCATTTAGCAAAATAATAGTAGTATGCTTTCTCCTAAGACTTATGATCTGCCTAGTCACAGTTCTTAGCTTGTCAGTGGTGACAGTTATGGGTTTCATCTTGTGGAACAGGATTTAAAGCAAACAGAAAGTGGTTTGTTTTTCCAATTGTTCATGCCACTAGTGCATCAGTGGGCATGTCTTGCCAAGCTAGACGCTGTTGCAGTTGACAGGGTTCATAGCTGGGGTGAGACTGATTATTACTTTTTTTCTGTGTTTGTGTGCATAGCACCTTCCAAAACTATGAAAACAAGTCAGTGGGAATGAAGCTTCCAGGTGAATACCAGCTTGATTTTTCCATGTTCCATGTGCAGTCTTCAGTGGAAGCAATTAACAAAGAGACCTACAACTCAACAAGGTACAGAGAATGAGGGACTGTGGAATTCACAGTCCTAAATGGGACATCTATATCATACCCCCTTCTCCCAGGGCTCAGAGATTATTGTGAAGAGGGGAAAAGGGAGTGTAGAGCATAATAGCAAGGAACCTGTCTTCTCGACACAACAGAACAGCTGTACATTTGAACTCATAGCAGTTGCAACAGCTAAGCCAGACCAAATCCCAACATGGAGAGGAGATGTATGCCCACTTCTAGCCGTGGAGCTATAGGTAGTTAATAGCTGCTAGAAGAGGAGGGGCCAATATCCTTTAAGAGAGTAGCCCCTGGTGAGCCAACCATCATCCAATGTAAAGCCACATGTCCAATAATATATGAATACCACAAAACATGACATATGAAATTCTCAGAACTAATAAAAATTAGAACAGTAAAATATTATATACAAAAAGAAATGTGTCCAATTTTATATCATGAAAGAAAAAATATTACTCGATAGAACAAAGCCCAGTTGAGGTTTAAGGACCTTTGCTCACCTTACATAGGTACAGTACAAGAGTTCTATAAGTAATTGCTGAATCACAAAAGATACTGTAAGCTGATAGAAAGTCATAGAAAAGGAAAAGGAAGAGGAAAAAGAGAGCTACTACAACTTGGAGTGGAACAACTAAGCAAACTGATCCTGAAGCCAGACTTCCTGGGTTCTAAGATCACTTCTATTACATACCAATTGTATCTATCACATGGGTAAGTCACATACTTTCTCTTGGCCTCAGTTTCCTTTTTGGTATCAAGATGCATTAATAATAATATATTCCCATATATCTGTTGTGATTATGAAGTGAGTTAATGTATGTCAAGTATTTAGAAGCATGTATCAAGCATTATTGAAACTTTAGTTAATAGTATTAAGAAAAAGTCACTGAGTTACATTTTCTCCCAGAAGTTATTCATTTGCTTCTTATTAGTAGATCCACTTTACAAATGAAGTTTCAGGAAGTGATAAAATTCCCTATGTTACATAGTGAGTACTAAGGCATATCTTGAATGATATGCCAATATTACCTTTCAAAGGAACTTTAGTGCTAAAGTTTCCTAAATGACCTGATTTTTAAATAAACTATAGGTTTTATAGAATGCTTCAATTTGGAAAATAGGTACATTTCTGAGAATAGTGACACATTTTTGCTACTCTAACCACCTAAAATTAGAAGGAAACTATTTAGGACTCATACAGTTAATGCATTTATTGGCAAGATATTAGCACATTAACATCTGTAAGTAACAACTTCTTGTAGACTTTGTGGAAATAATATCTGTCATATACTACTGGAAAAGAACTGAACTTTTCCTTGGTTATTTCTACTTTTATTCTCCAAAGAAAGGAGAAGAAGAAGAAAAATTTCACTTTATTAAGAGACAACCCACTTTTCCTTAGGAAGAACATTAATTTAGGGCTATCAGGACATGGTCTCAGCTATTTGGGAAGCTGAGGCAGCAGAACTGAAAGTTGCAGACTAGTTTGGGTTACAGACTGATTTCAAGTTCAACCTGGGAAACTTAGTGAGACCCTATCTCAAAATAAAAAGAAAGAGACCAATAGATGTAGCTCAGAGGTAGAAAATGGGCCTTGAAGAAGTGTGGCAAGAGGGATTTTAGATGGAACAGACAGATAAATTAATATGAGTGCAGAAATCTGTGAGCAAATGCCCCCAGTGGACAGGAACAGGCAGGATTATCAAACCATGGAGGTGGGGTGGGGGGCAATCTGCGGCTGGGTTGGCTCAGTGGATGAAGGCACTTGCTGCCAAGACTGATGGCCCAGGAAGCACGAGAGAAGTGACTTCTGTGAGTTGTCCTCTGAACTCATACAGGCACTATGACACAACTATCATAAATGTCTGAATACCTGCCCCACAAGGCTGAGAAAATGAGAGATCTAGTTAGCAGGTCACATGTAAAGTACCTTTGCTGAGCTAAGTTTTTTTTTTGTGTGTGTGCATGTGTGGTAGTAAATATGATGATTATTTTTTAAGTGTCTCAAAAACTTACTTCCAATTGTGATGCTAGAATTCTATTTTCCCCCAAAATATTCTTTTTATTTTCACACTCTTATGTTTTACTTCCCACTTCTCCTACCTTCAAACTCTCCCATGCCGTCCAAATTCTCCTCAAATCCATGGCCTCTGACACTTTTGTTATTATTGTTATATAGCTCTATGATTAAATAAATAAATAAATAGAACCTGCTGAATCTGCTTAGAGCTGCTTGTATGTATCTGTCTTTTAGGCTGTCTACTTTGTATTAGATAATCAATTGGTGGACTCTTCCATGAGGAAGACTGTTTCCCCCTCTTTCAAAAGTCATTAGTTGCTTGTAGTGCTTCATCCATGATTGGGGCCCTGTGAGAGTTCCTCATTTGCACCCAACAATGCTTTTAGATTATGAGACATGTGTTGCCTACTGCACTAAGGAGGCACCTGTCAACAATGCTTTTATTTGGCTACTTTCTTGTCATGGGGCATGGGTCTCAGGATATAATGCAACCGCTGGAGAGCAATGTATTGACATGTTAAAACAGAGATTGTTAAGAGAAAGGAACAAGCTACCCAGTAACTTCTCCAGTGTGGTCTAATGTTTGGAATAGAATTTGTTTAACTATGTACAGATGTGTTGCATTTATTTATGCTGTATTTGTTTAACTATGTAAAGGGGTGTTGCTTTGCTTATGCTAAATTTACTTAACTATGTATAGGTGTATTGCTTTTGTTTATGATTCATTTTTAACTATATAAATATGTGTTGCTATTTCATCTAAGGCAACTGATTGGTCTAATAGAAAGCTGAAAGACCAATAGCTAAGGGGGAGAGAGAGAGAAAGAAAAAAAGAAAGATAAAGAGAGAAGGGGAATGATCCAGCCAGCAGCCAGACAGTCAGCGGCCAGAGAGACAGCCATGGAGGAAGCAGGAAAGCAGGATGGACAGTACATAGATGATGATGTAAACTTGCCCTGGAGCAGCAGATAGATTACTAGAAATGGGTTACTTTAAATTAAAGATAAAAAATTAGCTAGAAACAAGCCTAAACAAAGGTCAAACATTCATAGTGAAAAATAAGCCTTCATGTCATGATTTAGGAGGTGGTGGCCAAAGAAAGCCTGTTACAATCTAATTTTGGTAAAAGATTATCTATAAGGATGGGTAAGATTGTTTTGTCAGTAATTGCTTTCCTGGAAGCATGAGGACCTGAGATCAGTCCACAGAACCCATGTGAAACAGGAAAGTGTGTTGATATGCTTGTAATCCCAGCACTAGAATAGGAGAGATGGCAGATCACTGGGGTTTACTGGCCAACATGTCTAGCCTACTCATAGAGCTTTGGGCCAGTGAGAGATCCTGTGTCAAAAACAAGGTAGACAGCTACTGAGGAAAAACACCTGAAATGAACCTCTACCTAGCACATGCATGTGCGCCTGTATATAAATTAATACATACTATACATACATACTACACACACACACACACACACACACACACACAGAGACGAATAGCTATAGACACATACTTTTCTAGAAGTGTATGCACTAAAAGACTAGTAATGATATAATCTAAACTGTAAAATTTCTTTAGCTTTGTTTACTCATGATCTATTTTATACAATTTATACATTCTATTCCTACAATGATGAATTGTTATTTTTAAATTATTAAGCATAATTCACATGTAAATGCTATCCATACTTAACTTATATTATTATATACTAATTATATATAAACATATTCAATATCTTCAACACTCCACTTTTTCAGAGTTTTCTGTGATAAGAACACCAAAATATGATATATTTGCTTAAAATTTTAAAGGAACTTCTGTCACAGAGTGACTGAAATTGTGGTTAATATGACATAGTTCCATGTAAAGTGTTGATATGATATAGTTACAGGAGAAGTTTATATAGGCAATAGGTACTTCTGGAAGAAGAGAGGAAAATATATGTATGTATGTATATATGTATGTAGCATGATTTAAAAAATGCAGAGAAAGATATTAGAGCTTAACTGGAAGATCAGAAAAGCAAAATAGGCAGCCACTAGCTCTTACCTCTACCTCAGTCTAAAATGGAATCCTCAGAATAAGACTGAGTTGAGACCTGTCTCATCCCATTTTATATTCCTCTCAAATGCTGGAATTAAAAGCATTGTACCATCACCACCTGGTTTCTATGGCAAACTAATGTGGCTACTAGTTTAAAGGTGTGTGTCACCACTGCCTTGTCTGTAAGACTGACAATTGTGACTGTTTTACTCTCTGATCTTCAGGCACACTTTATTTATTAGAATACAAATGAAATATCACTACATTTCCTCTTTTTGTCTAAAATAAAAAGGTTATAACTAATATAAGAAAAACTATATACAATAAGTACAATGACTATATACAATATATACAGGAAATAAATACATCAACAATGTCTAGTCCATTTGCATTTGACAAATTCAGAGAAAATACTCCATATCTATCCTATCTTGGTGAGTCCGAAGTCTTGTACCTAGTTTAGTTTCTATCATAACTTGCTTTCTGTGTCAGGTAAGCAAGAAAAATTGTAACTATAGTTATCTAGTATTCAACTCCCTCAGAGACCCAAGAAGGAAATAATACTAACTCAGTAAGCAAGAAGCACAAACAAGTGACTTCCAAAAAATGTGAGAAATGATAGAAATGCCTGGCTGCCTAGACAGACACCCAAAGTTCCTCTGCAATATCTGACAGACTTTTCTGTGAAGTAGGGTATTCTGAAGGGCTGCCCCTCCTTGTCTTGACAATGTTTGGTAGTCACTTTGTTTTGTGTCTTGCTTGTCCAAGAGAAGAGTATGTTGAGAGCATATTCTCAGCAGTCAAGGCAAGGACATTTTCTTGCCTGGTGGCTTATTTGTGACACAAAGAAAGTAAACTCCACCTGTAGTTTCTTTGATGCCCATTATATACTCTGAAGTAGAATGGTGCTGCCAAAAGCAGATATGCCTCATTGTCATAAAAATGAACTTATGTTATTAAAACAACGTAAAGGCCATATTCTGTAGATCTCTGAAGTGTTTGAAGATGACCTGTCCATCTAAAATATATCTTTGTTGGACCTTGAAAACATACCTAATGTGACTACAAGTTTGATTATAACAGGTGACTAAATACTAACTTACATTTACTTATTTTTCTGAACAGTTGGTAATAATAACTTTCAAGGACTAGAAATTTGGATTGCATTGTTAAATGAGCTGTATAGGTACTGGTGTAGGAGGTCCTTCTGTATTTCTGTTGCTTTTATTGGTTGAATAAAGAGACTACCTTGGCCTTTTGATAGGGCAGCCCTTAGGTGGGTGGAGGATACAGAACGGAATTCTGGGAGAGAGAAGGCAGAGTCACAGAGAGCCGCCTGCCATGAAGCTGTCAGGTCAGACACACTGAATCTTTCCCGGTAAGCCACAACTCATGGTGACACACAGATTATTAGAAATGGGTTAAACGAATATGTGAGAGTTAGCCAAAAAGAGGCTAGAGCTAATGGGCCAGGCAGTATTTCAATGAATACAGTTTCTGTGTAATTATTTTGGGTATAAGCTAGCCGAGCACCGGGAACATGACCCGTTCCTCATTACTACAGGTACAGATTAGAAATGTATATACAGTATGTTTTAATAAAACTAACCTCAAATTTGTATCAATATACACGATTTGTATGCAATATACAAAAACCCAATCCATTGTATAATATTTAAAACTAGTAGTTGCTTTTCAAAACTAGAGTCAATAATTGACCTTTTTATCTTATCATATCTCTATCATCTCTTTATTCTTTTCAGAGTAGATTCAATAATCTACATTTTATCCTATCATAACTAACATCCCATTTTTTCTTTTCAAAAGAAGAACCTTGAATCTAATTTCTTTTGTTTAGCTTTTTTCCTTTGTTAAAAAAATTAGTCTTATTTAGTTTTAATTGTTGGAAGGCAGAGGTAGGCAGATTTCTATGAGTTCAAGGCCAGCCTATTCTACAGAGTGAGTTCCAAGACAGTCAAGGACACACAGAAAAACCCTGTCTCAAAAAAACCAAAAATTAAGAATCAAAATAAAGGAAATATATTTTTAAAAACACATGTAAAGATGGAAATTACACAGAGAATTTGGAGACTGTATGTTATTGTGTTACCTTTGAATTGTTTGACTGCTGAGGGAGGAATAACAGCTGCTAAAAGACATTTGATTATGAATGTTGCTGGATTAAATCCAACCTATATATTTTGAAAGAGCTTTGACTTCAAAATTTAAGTCAACCTAGCCATAAAACAAAGGACACTAAGCTTTTAGCTCACAAGTCCAGAGAAGCCGAACAGCAAGGTGAACCCAAAGAAAGCATATACAGATCCTCCTGGAAGTTGGAAGCAAACAAGATCATCAATCAAAAGTTGGAAGCATGGGGGCGGGGATAGAGGTGGGAGGTAGGGGGGTAGGGGAAGGGGAGAGGGGGAAGGAGAAGGGAGAAGGACTGGGGAGAGCTTGGGGGAGTGGGGGGGTGAAGATG